>JARHVA010008937.1:155000-197500 GCA_037957365.1 Torreya grandis | reverse complement strand
ATAAATATAAAATAAATGGCCATGAGATAAAGAAGACTTTATTTGATATTGTCATATATATATATATATGACAATATCAAATAAAGTCTTATATATATATATATATATATATATATATATGTATATATATATATATATATATATATAACTAATTAATGGCACAGTACATGGGAGCTAATCATTCATCCATAACTACATGCCATGAATTGTGACATTGTAATAGTTAATGTCACACTGTGCCCACCAATTAGAATATTAAGAGATGTTTAAGTTAACTTAGTGGAGATTAAAAAAGATGTACTTTGAAATGATTGATATGTATGATGTAGGCTACCCATCTTTGTTAAACTCATAATGGTTCATTGACTACAATCGTAAATTAATCTATTAATAGTAAAATATTACCTTAGAAGTAAATGTCTTGGTAATCCATTTTATATTATAAATATGATTTGGAGCTACATGGTTGGAATATTTTTGTCTGAATGATGAGGAAAGTGACTTTGTTGACCTTTCTAGGGTATACACATTAAATAAATTACAAAAGTGAAAGATGACCATTATCAAAATGAGAGGTGGAAATAGTAATAGAACATGAATATGTAAAAATAGCCTTCGATGATGATATAAAGGCATGGATGTATGGGGAGTTAGAAAAAATAGTCAAAAAGGTTTGCCACATGAGAAAAATACCATCTAGGGGAAATAAGACTACCACATTACATAATATAATATTGTGTAGAAGAAGATATTACTACATATAATGGGGTTCCCATGCTAAAATACCAATTTTTTTTGAAATTATGATTATGGAATATTACCTTCAATAGATGATACTCATATTCCTCGAAGAGCAAACTTAGATGCAAGCCATCAATGACACATTAAATATCACTACTGAAAGGTGGTGGAATACCCATAAAGCACAATTAAAAATTGTAAATAATTTGGAATATTAATTAAGATAAGTTTTATTAAGATATATTGATGCAAGTAAGCTACTTGCACTCTTTATCTATGACTCCACTTGGACACTTCATTATACAATTGACAGTCATATAGCAGAGATCAATATTTTATACTAAATATAGGGGGAATATATAATAATTTCTACCATTAAATTTAATTATTCAATTACAAAATGTAAAAGAAAACATTCTAAACTAATACTCAGTCCTACCTTCAAATTAGTAGTCATACCAAATTTTAGACCAAACTTACATAGAACATTACCATTCTATTTTGTCCTATTATCAATTCCAGCCAACTTCCAAAAAAAAAATACCATTTTGAATAAATCAAAGGAGAATGGATACATCATAGTCTTTTCCCATTATTTTTATAAATTTGTCAGATGTTTTATTACCTTTGCCAAACATTACACCTTTTACAAGATGCTAATGATTCCAAATGAAAATCACAATACACAAGGGAAAATATAGGTCATCTCCAATTGGAATTTGATAGTGAAAATATAATGGTTTAGTGGATGTATTTTTTTATAACTACAACCCTGTCAAGCCTTTTTATGACATACTACACTTATTAAGAACCTATTAAACATTCATAGGCACTTTACTCAATTTCAAACCTGACCACGATCCAACATTGGATGAATAAGTGTCTCATGTCAATTCTTAACCAAACTTTCTTAATCATAAGCAACATAAAATGAAATAAACCACATACCTTACTTCATTAGGCATTCTCTTCCCATGGAGTGTTTAGATATACATGAACATAATTGGCTTTGACTCCTAGAAAACATAAATAGAATCCACTAAAGGTTCCCTTGACCAATATTGGAACAAGAAATCTATAAACGACTTTGAAAAGGACCCCAAATACTTCCAAAATCCAAATCAAAATTAAAAAATTGGAAACTTATTAAAAAAACACAGATTTCACTATTGACTGTCATGATCTAAGAAAGCCTAAAAATTTGGTTCACACATTAATATAAACATCTCTCTCCTCTTAATCTTAGTTGAGGTATAGGTTAAGGTGGAATTTATATTCAATACCATAATCAATCTATAAATTTTAGAAATACTACACCTTATTTCAAAACATCAATACCATAGTAGATCGATCAATGATATATGTATACAGAATTACATATGGGATTTAAATTGTTTGTTGATATCTCAAAGCCTAAATCTGCTATTTGAGAGTTCAATAGACATATCTAAATAAACTATAAATAATTTATAATCAAATACTATTGGGAATATTACCTAACTACCTCCTCTAACTTCTATAATATCAAATTCAAATATATTACATAATATTGACAAACACCTTATTTGTTAGTGTATTACATGCATTATAGTAGTTAGCTTTTAGTTATGCTTCCATTTAGATAATAATGAAAGAGATGATTAACTAGAGCAATGCAAAGAAAATATTTGTAAGGCAATTCAATACATTATGTAATTGTTGCACATCTTCTTGTTCATTTATGAATACAAGTAGGGTCATTGATTTGTAGAATAATTGTATGCTCACCCTACTAAAAGATCACATTTTATAAAATTTGACATGATATTAGATCGAAAGGTTTTGGTAATAAGCATCAATTTATCTATTTTATTTTTATTTGTATTATCTTAAATTTATTAATATGAATTTACATATTGATTTTATTGAAAAGCTATATATTTGTTTTTATTAGCTATATAATTTTTTCTATAGATCTAAATGGATAATGGTGAGGATGCTTCATTTGATGCATAAGTGGATACGTTGATATAAAATTTGAGGTTTTATCATAGTGACCTATTGGTTTTTCCATTGGTCTAACACCACTTTCATGTCATCCTTCTCCAACTTTTGCATCCTCCTTTCCATGCCTAGTGGTCTCCTACAAGCCATCAAAAACAATGCTTCAAGTCATGGTTAATGGACAACTCGATGAATCTAAAAGCTTGTTTTGATTATGACATAGTGAGTAAGACCTTTGATGATCTCTTGGATGGAAAAATACTTTGATGCCTAGTGATTTTAATGTTGGTTCTAACAATATTGCTTTCATCCTAGATCATCATTCCATGCATACAACCAAACATCTCCACTTGTAGTCCACTAAAAGTGATAGATTATTTCAGCAATTTTGCTCATGCTCTCCACTTACAGTTTCATCATATAAGACTACCATTCCTCCATGGACTCTTCACCTCTCCTATACACTATTGAAATATCCAAGGCACTCTAGGCCACCATCTCTACCTTGTCTTGCACTAGTTGGTCATCTACCACCTCCATTGTATACATCCCTGCCTTTTATCTTCAAGCTTCTCAGATTATTTTGAGAGACCAGTCATTGTCTCTAGGAGGACCCCATTGAAATTAGCTTGAGATAGGCTACCTTGAATTACTATAATGAATGAAACTTGAACTTGTTTCGTGAAGTGGGTGGATACAATTATTATGGGATCTTATACTAGGATGGTGGTAGTTTGAATCAACACTCCAAACCTAGGCATCTTTATTTAATTCAGATCTACTTTTTCTCAGACATGTGGTATTATTCTAAGGAGGTATGTTTTTCAAGGGTGGTACCCCTCTAACTTCTAGTGAACCCATAAAGACATGTGCATGTAACTTCAACACTATATGTGCAAAGGTGTTCTGATCCATGACTACCAGTTTAAAGACATTTTGATTCTACCACTATCTATTTGTGTGCATGAATTGAAACCACCATACAACTTTCTCTTCTAATTGCTAATCTAGAACTTGATTTCCCCTAATAATGTTTTGATAATTCTACCCCAAAAGCTTTTATAATTAGCTAATTTTTAGTTATTATTTTTTAAGTGGCTATTTTATTTTACTTTAAGTGAGATATTTTTTGCTTAAGTACATATAAGGGTAAGAAGGGGTATTTTTTAATTTTTTTTCATGTGAGGAGGTCTAAAAATTTAAGTTAATTCTAATGCATGGTTATATGACATCTTTTGTGCTTAATCTTGTCGAGCATTTAAACTTTAAGTGCAATTTAATTAGATAGGTCATTAATGATGAAAAAAATATTTTGATATAAATTTTGGTTGGTAACTCAAAATTGAGTGCCATTTTTTTTCAAAAGTACATGATTTTTCATCATCTTTCCATTCATCTACTTAGTTTTATAAAATACATTCAAGTTAAAAAAATGCCAAATTCAAGGGGGTTATGGGCCCTATTACTTTCTACAATGTACATCATGCACTAATTGATCTCATCTATATGGACTCATGTTTAGTCTAGTCTAAAGTTCATCTCTAGAGTAAGCACCATTTGTTTCTTACTCTATCACTGATTTCTCATTTGGATGCATTCTTGACTATGCCCGATGTCCCTTTCATGAGCGTGCTTTAGTGGGTTCGTTGTAGAGTATTTTGTGCATTTGTACACTTTTATGGTGTCTTCTCTTATTCATATTGACCTCATTTAAGATATTATAGATGAGGAGATTTATTTCATCTCTATTGATCCTTTTTGGGAAGGATAATTATGCTTTGTGACATGCTTATATGGTACACTTGCTCACACACAAGAATCATATTCCATTTTTATATGGATAGATTCTTGTACCCACTGATCCTGTTTAGTTCAATAAGTGGGCTAATACTTGTGCTAAGGTTTTTTTCACTCTATTATTTCATGTTTCTATGGATATTCATTGCCATGTGGAATATATAGAGTGTCTATGCACTATTTAAAGCATACTACAGAGTCTTTTTGGTGATCCTATTGAGATTTATGTCACACCTCCTCCTCCACTTCTTATCATCTCTTTATAGACTATTTTACTCTCTCCTCATGATTTTATTTCTTGTGATGATACATTTATTGTAGATATTGTTCTTCCTTATATTGATCCCCCATTATAGGATGAGATTCTACTAGACCTTAGTTGTCTTATTGCAGATTATTACTCTTTCAAAGCCTTTATAGACTAACATTTTAGAGGACTATATTAATTTCAGTGAGAGTATTGATGACTCATGTATTCCAATAGGCATTCATCTTGTAGATATGAGTGCTTCATTTGTAGACCAGTCTTTAGTTTTGATGGTTATTAAGCCTTGCTCTCCTAATCCCATGGACATTCCTTTAGTGAATGTTCAATGTCTATCTTATTCTTTGGTTATTCTCTTTCCTTCATTATATGCTTCTTAATTCCCATATTTTATAGTTATTCCTATGATACTTGATCATACTTTGACACATTCAAGCATTAACAAAGAAATAATTTAGCATTTTCCAGAGATATAAATCATGATTCCTACATGCAATCCACTTGAGTGGGAATTTAGTAGTTTGATAGCTCATGATTTATTTATTTTAAAAGGGAGAGATAGTATTTGTTATAGAGGGACCTACTAAAACATTCATCATGCAACATTTTATACATACATTCTCTCTCTTCTTTGTAGAGGCACACATCTTTCACATTTTATAGGATACTAGGATTATCACTATGTAATTGGGTACCTCATCAAGACTTGTTGTCAGGACCCAATTTTATATCCCACCTAATATATGCCTAAGGGGTGTTTTTGGAGTGGTTTTTATAGTCCTTAATTCTTTTCTTTGTCTCTCTTTTAGAGTGGGGGAGTTTTTTCCCACTATTTTTTTTCTTTTTACTCCACTTTTGAGAGTTGCATTATACATGGGTACCTCAACAGGCCTTGTTTATAGGACCCATATTTTTATTTTCCACTTAACTAAGCTATTATTAATGGGGTGTATTATTATATACATGTATTACAATAGTTAACTTTTAGTTATACTTCCATTAGATTTTAGCTGATCATGCAAGAGCTAATTAACTAAAGCAATGGAGAGCAGATATTTGTAAGCAAGACAATTCAATACATTATGTAATTATTGCACATCTTCTTGTTCATTTATGAATAAAAAAGGGTCATTTATTTTCAAAATACTTGTGTGCTCACCCTACCATAAGATCACCTAGTGGCATATTCTGACATTATTTACATTAGTGTTAAAAATTGTGTCCACACTTTTAAACCTAAAAGTTTATTTATATAACTTAGAACCTATTTGAATCTTATTATAATACCTTAAATCTATCTTAATGAATCTACCATGGATGAATGGTTGTTGACAAAATTTTCCTCTTGGAATATCATTATAACATCATCCAAGATTAGAATAAATTTTTTTGGTATCAACATAAAACCACCATATTCATAGATTAAGCTTTATAGCATAGTGAATTCACATTGAAATAAAATCAATCCTTCACAATTAGGAAAATTATCATTTGATCCATTTATATAAACATCAAATTTTAAATGAGAAAATAAATCTATTTGCATAATGTTCAAAGATCCTCTAGGTCAATGAAAATCATATCATGGAAAAATTTAAGAAGATAAATTAGAGATTCCTTACCTTTATTTTAACTTGACCCATGATATTTTGATGAAAATACTAGCATATTTATCATCTCTCTCTCTTTGGATCAAACCTACAAAAAAAATTCTCTGGTAATCTGAATTCACATTAATAAGCTATACAAAATGCATGAATGATTTCAAAAAATCCTTAGAAAAAGGACTCATGAATAAGTGTACAAAATTCTACCTTATAAGGAAGATTACCCCCTTCCATTGTATCTTTACTCTATACTATATATAAATTTTCTCCTTATGGAAATCCTTACTACATGGTAAGAGAGTTATCTTCTATCATAACTTTATATTGGTCTTAATTAAGACCAATATCTTCTCTAACAATATGTCTACATAGAAGGCTTTTTCTTCTAGATACACTTAGAATAGATTTTGTCTTTACATGAAAGTAAATATATTTTCATATGTGAATGGACCTTAAAATACCTTCCATTTACCTTCTCAGGTCATTTTGTATGTCCATGCCCTTCACAAGGGCTTACAAGCTACCTATAATATTCAAATACATGATTTGGAGGGAAACTCCAAATTAACTAGCTAAAGCCTTATAAGGCTCTTTATTGTCCTTATAATACATCCTAAATCATGAAAAATACCAATTATTTATATTTACATATGGACAATGAATGATCTTTTGATGCTCCTGCATCAAACTCCCTATGTACAAAATTTTGATCTCCTGATCAAAAGGCTTTTTCCTCCTCTTCCAATCTATTTGTACTTCATCTTCATGATTTATTATTCTTTTGATTTCATTCATTATCTTGTTTTTCTACTTTAGATGTCTAATAGACTCAATATTCTCTTCATTCCTTTTTTCTTTCCTTATCCTCCATGATGAGGATATACAACTACACTCTTTTCTCTTGAGTTACCTTGAAAGCTCTATTTTCTATTTCCTTAAATTATTCCTCAAGTATACCTACACATACATCATACAATGAACTATTAAATGAAAAAAATTTAGACCTTGAGGTCTCTTCAACTTTTTGCTTCCACTCTTCAAGTCTATAGTTTGACTTATCAATCTAAATTTCTACTTTATGAGCAACATCTTGCTCTTCATTGGCTCTCTCTATCTTATTTCTATCTTATTTTTCAATTTCTTTAGATGTTTGGTCTTTAGTCAAGGTCTCTTGGGATTCTTCATGATTTATATCAAGCTCCAAAATTGATATCTCCCTTTACAACTATTCCATGCTTTCATACACAAACAAATTGTCTAAATTCTCATAATATTCACTCTCTATGACTGATGTAGTTAATTCTAAATCACTTGAAGTCTCAAAATTTGATACATAGTCATTATTTAAATGAAGAAAAAATTTCTCTTTTTTAACCTTATTGTACCTTCTTATTTTGAATACCTTGTCCATCTCTTTCCTCATCAATTGCTTTAGGCAATATGATCCCCTCAACACATCTCTATTCTACATTTTGCTACTCATCTCCTTCAATTAAAACTTTTGTTTCATTGAATTTATCTTGAATGAAGATCTTATTTTACTATTCCTACTCTTTATTAGGCTTTTTTGTATGCCTATAGATTGATTCAATCACCTCTCCATTTGTAACATCTTCTTGATCCGTGAGTCTATTCATTGACTCATAAACTACATTCTTATCAGCAACTTATCTACTTGAAAATAATATATATAAAGAAATGTTAAATGCAAAAAAATTGGTCCACTTAGCCTCTTGAGTGGTTATTTCCTATTCTTTTGTCTTATGAAGGTATTGATTACCTTCCTCATATGTTTCTGTCTGCATATTCATGTTGAGATATTAGTGTAGGTTTTTATTTTTCCCTATTTTTTAATTATGGAAATTTTATTTCTTGTGCATATATGGAGTTTTCCTACATTTGTGGGATAGGATAACTTATGTGGAGGTGTGTGTCATAGATGTATCATAGGTGTCATAAGAATGTCATAAGTAACTCCCTTGATGGGAGTTACTTCTCTATTCTTAGCACTTTGTCACCACCTTACATGGAGGAGTTACAGTCTATTCTTGGGGTGCCTTGTCCACCTTTTATGGAGGAGTTACTTACGTACTCTCCTATTTGTAGTCCTCACTTTGGCCATCTCATGTTAATTAAATTTTGGTTTTCTGCATTTTGTCTTGTACAATTTATCTTGTTGTGTTATTTTCAAATTGCTTTAGCATCTATGTGGTGTGCACTTGCTTCATCTCGTGTGATCACGTCTCCATTGCACTTGCATTATCCAGATTTTGGCAACAACTCCGATATGGTATCAGAGCAAGAACGGTAATCATGTGTATGGTTATGCTTTTAGTTCATTTTGAAATCAAGAGGAGTGGAGTTCTCTTTATTTTCTTTTATTTTTTAGATCTGATCTAAAATAACAAATATATGTCATTTCTAGTATCATTTTCTTGGAAATCCTTGGCCTTTGGGTGTCTTGGTTGTCTTCACTTCAGGGGTTGGTTCATCTTTTTCTCTTCTTGGGTGCCATTGTTGTGTGGAGCAGTAGAGGGAGGAGCAACAACTCCAAATAGTAGTCCTTCCATCATCCTTCTACAACCAAGCTTCTGTGCCTAGCTTCTGGCCTTCACTTCTACCACGCCAAGCTTTAGCAGCTACATTCTTTCAAAGTCTATAGGCCATACGGTGCGCTCTTTTGGTCAGAAGCCAATAGGTTTGTGCCAACTTCAGCACTCAATGCCTTCTTCTAGTCCACACCATAGTCTTTTCTTTCCTAGAAAGGTGCCAAGTAGGCCGTATGGCGCATCCAACAACTTTGTACATTTATTTTTTGTCTTTTCAGAGTTAAAATTTTGGACTATGCTATTTTGGCACCCCTTCCTTGGCATCCCATTTGGCACCCCTTGGACACTTGAAAATCCTTCATTCTATCTATGCTTCATTATTTTTAGTTTAAAATTGACTTGTAAAACAAAAATTAGTCAATTTGACTAAATATTTAATTATTTAGACAGTTTTGTAATTTGGGGTTTTTTCATTTAAAACTTGTATCTTCGTCTGTCGAAGATGAAGGGTGAGGCCCGATTTGGCAGGATGCCAATTCCCCCTCACACAAACTTCCTTTGTATTCCTCATTCTATGCAGAATCCAATGAGTGGTTTAAAGGCCACTTTCTCTCTCAAAATAGGCATTTCTTTAATGTTTTAGTGTTTTTTTTGCAAAAACACTAGTTTACGGGAAAATTGAACCTTTAATATCTTACAAACGGTAGCTCAGATTTGGGTGCCATTTTTTGAAAAAGTGTTTTTAATTATATTCTCCATAGTGTAGGCTTGTTATTTGTTAAAAATTCACTAGTTTATAAAGTGCCAAAAATTTGGGTCTCTCAAGATGCATTTTCTGCTGAGTCCGACGTCTTGTTTGCTTAAGTCTTGCACTGATTGCTCTAAGACGCATTCTCAGCTAAGTCTGATGTCTTTTGAGCATGCAATTGCATATTTGGGGGGGGGGGGCTCAATATTTTAGGGGGGATGTGATTTCTTTTCACAACCTTGCATATATTTGCTTTCATTTTCCTTTCTGCATAAATTCACAACTTACAATCAACACAACTTCATCTAAATTCAGCTAAAAATGGATTATTTTCAACTTAAACCCCTAACACCCTTCAAATATCATGAATGGAAGGTTAAAATGTCAATCATTCTCAAAAGTAAAGGGTTGTATAGGATCACCATTGGTACTGAAGTAGAACCCAACACTAATGTTGAAAAGGTCAAGTGGTACAATCGTAGTGATGAAGCCTATGGATTACAGAGCTTTTTTGTGTCTTCATAAAATTATCTTCCATCTAAAATCCTCCTAGACTCCCAATGTCATATGGTACATCTTAGAAAAGTTATTTGGGAAGCTTGATGAGATGAGAGGTCATGAGCTTGAAAATGAACTCATAAGTCTAAGTCCTAGCAACTTTGACACCCTACATGACTTCTTCACTAAGTTTAAGGCCCTTAGATTGCAATTGAAATAATGTAGGATAGAGAAGAATGATGGTCAACTCATATGCTATTCTTGCCAAGTTAGGTCCAAGCTATTCAGTCTTTGTCTCCACTTTCCATGCCACAAAAAGTGCCCTTGACACTACATAGAAAATGCCTTCTTTGGATTCATTCATTGCCAACTTGACTAGGAAGCAAGATAAGCTAATTCAAATGGGCATAATGAAGTCTAATCAACCCTAAGATTTGATAGCTAGAAATGGTAAGGATAAGACTTCAACAAAGGAAAAGAAGAAAAAGAACAAAGAACAGGAGAAGAAGAAAGAAAACACCAATCCTGCCAAAAATAACACTGAGACTTCCTCTTCCAATGCTAAACCTAAGAAGGAGAAGGTTAAGTGTGCCTACTTTTAAAAGATAGGGCATGATGAACATAAATGCATGAAGAAACAAATACATCACCTAACTCATCTTCTAGAGAAGAACAACATAGGTGTTCCTGAGTCTATCAAGTAAAAGTCATCTACCCAAGATTCTACTAAGGCAAAACGCAAGGGTAAGGAAAAATAAAAGGGAAAGGCCCTTGTAGCTACATCAGCTTCTACATATTCATGGGTCATCGACTCAGGTGATTCTCACCACATGGGCTCTTCACTAGTTGAGTTTTCATCTTTAGAGCCTTGTAACATGACTTCAATTAGTTTGGGTGATGACACTTTAGTTTTTGTTATAGGGAGAGGGTAAGTTGAAATGGAAGGAGGAACATTCAATAATGTTCTAAGTGTTCTTTCTCTTTCAACCAATCTCCTATCAGTGTACCAAATCACTCACATTGGTCGGGGCATGAGAGTTGAGTTTTCACCAGATTTAGTGGCTACCAGGGAGTTGCATAGTGATACTACAGTGGCAGTGGGTAGGGATGATCACCAAGCCAGGTTATACCCCTTCTCAGATTTTACATCAGATTCTTCTCCAATAGCATTGCTGACTCATTTAGATGGAGATAGCAAATTGTGGCATGAGCGGTTTGGCCACCTTAACTACCGCTACCTTGAGCAACATTGCAAACATGACATGGTCATTGGCTTGCCTCGTGTCTAATTCTCAAAAGGAATTTGTGAGGGGTGCTCCCTTAAGAAGCATCTTGAAGCAAAATTTGACAAAGGCAAAGCTTGGAGGGCTTCATAACCTTTGGAGTTAGTCCACAGTGATGTATCAAGACCCTTTCCCAAACCATCTTTCACAAGGGACAAGTACATCCTCACTTTCATTAATGATTTCTCTAGGTACACTTGGATATATTTTCTCAAACAAAATTCCAAAGTGTTTGAAAATTTTCTAGACTTCAAGGCTCTTGTTGAGAAACAAAGTGAGAAATCCATCAAGGTTCTTCAAACTGATAATGGATGGGAGTATGTCAGCATCAGGTCTGAGTAGTTTTACACCACAGAGGGGATTAATTTGTAGTGCATAGTCACTTACAGTCCTTCATATAATGGGGTTGCAAAATGGAAGAATAGGTTCTTGAAATAAATAGGTAGTTGTACGATTCACTCTAAATCCTTAGCACCATAGTACTAGGCTGAAGCAATCAATTGTGCTTGCTACATTCAAAATAGGGTTCCTCACAAAGCTTTGAAAGGGATAACACCCTTTAAATCTTGGCATAAAAGGAAACCTAATGTTGAACACCTTAGAGTTATTAGATCCCCAACCATGGCCCACATTTTGAAGAAGAAATGCAAAGCTATGGAACGTCAGTCTAAGCCTTGCATCTTTGTGGATATCCAGATGGTATTAAGGGATATCACCTTCTAGATATAGTCACTCATGAGTTGTTCATTGAGAGAAGTGTTCATTTTTAGGAGAGTCCTAGAGACTCAACACTTGACACTTCTTCTCCCTCATCAGATCTAATTCTTCATGATGATTCCTCATCAAATTCAGATCAGCCACAGTAGGTTCTTGAGCTAGAGACATCTTCTTCTTCGAGTTTAGATAGTGAGGACAATGATTCAGAGTCATCCACCTCTAGTCAGTTAGAGGATGAGGAGTTAGCACTGACTCACCCACTTTTGGGCCACTTTGGGCCAGATAGAAACTTGAGAGTGCTAGCACTTGGGAAAGAGATCCTATAGATGATAGACGTACTAGGGAGGATTTTTAGAGAGATCCACATGCTTCTTTGCGATAGTTTTAGATCCATAAACCTTTCGAGAGGCATCAAGGGTACCTGAGTGGGATAGTGCTATGGAGGAAGAATATTCTTCCTTAATCAAAAATCACACTTGGGATTTGTCTTCACTTCCTAAGGGAAGAAAGATGGTTCGATGTAGGTGGATATATCAGACCAAGTTTGTAGTAGATGGGTAAGTTGATAAGTACAAGGTGAAATTGGTCACCAAATCTTTCTCATAGGTCACAGGCATTGACTACTTAGATACCTTTGCACCCATTGCAAAGATGACTTCTATCCAACTCACCTTGGCTATTACCACAACACATGGTTAGGATGTGCATCAGATGGATGTGAAGAGTGTCTTTCTTCATAGAGACCTAGAGGAGGAGATCTACATGGAGCAACTTCCAAGATTTGTTCAAGATTCTTCCTTAGTATGCAGACTTAGGAAATCTATCTATGGCCTCAAATAGGCCCCTCAGGCTTGGTATGCCAAGATGGATTCCTTCCTTCTCACAGTGGGTTTCACTAGGTGCCATTTTGATCCCAATGTCTACTTCTTACAGCAGGATGATTTGCTATTGATTTTGGTTCTATATGTTGATGACCTTTTGATCACCAAGAGTTCTTCATCGGCTATTATCATAGTGAAGGCATCTCTTTAGGATAGATTTGACATGATAGACTTGGGTTTGTTGCACTACTTCTTTAGCATCGAGATCTCACAGTCAGATTTAGGGATTTCTCTTACATAGCCTAAGTATACTCTTGACTTATTGGCTTAATTTCACATGGCTGATTGTAAGCTATCTCTGACACCCTTTCTATCAAGAGTCAAGCTTGAGGCTAATTTTTCTTCACCATTGGTTGATGCCACTCGATATCAACAACTTGTTGGTAGTCTCATCTACTTGACTCACACCAAGCCTGACATATCATATACAGTGGGAATTGTCTCTAAATTCATGCAAGAACCTCATGAGCTACATTAAAAATTAGTTAAGAGGATCTTGCATTACATACAGGGTTCATATAAATATGGGATTCATTACAAATTTGGCATAGAGGTTGACTTGGTTAATATACAAATTTAGATTGGGCTGGTGATTCACAAACTCGTAAGTCCACTTTTAGTTATAGTTTCTCTGCGGGTTCTGGTCCTATCAGTTGGTCTAACAAGAAGTAGAATTTTATTGCTATATCATCCATAGAGGTAGAGTACAGGGGAGCTGTTAATGTAGCTACTAAGGCTATTTAGCTTTAGGGGATTCTTTTTGAGTTTGGCATTCCTATTAGGCAGCCCACCATTATTTATTGTGACAACCAAAGTACCATTTAGATTTGTAGGAATCTGGTTCAGCACCAGCAGACCAAGCACATAGAGATTCACATGCATTTCATTTGGGAGCTTATTCATTTTTAGGTCATTGACTTGATATTTTTCCAGTCTTTGGAGTAGGTTGTAGACATCTTCACCAAACCTTTCACTGAGAGCAAGTTCATTCATCTATGAGCTCTTCTTGGGGTGCGGTCCACATCTGCATCAACATCATCTTCATGGGGGGCTTCTAGCCTCTTCATTTCTTTTATGTCTCTCTTTTGGGGGGGGATCTTTTTCCTACGAGTTTTCTCCTTTTCTCTACCTTATGGGAGATTACATTTGTACATGGGTACCTCATCAGCCCTAATTACTAGGACCCATTTTATATTTCCACACTGTCCACCTAAGCTATGCTTATGGGGAGGTATTAGTGTAAGATTTTATTTTTCCTTATTTTTTAATTAGGGAAATTATATTTCTTTTGTATACATGGAGTTTTCCTCCATTTGTGGGATAGGCTAGCTTATGTGGAGGTGTGTGTCATAGATGTGTCATAGGTGTCATAAGAATGTCATAAGTAATTCCCTTGATGGGAGTTACTTCTCTATTCTTAGAACCTTGTCACCACCTTTAATGGAGGAGTTACAGTCTATTCTTGGAGTTCCTTGTCCACCTCTTTGGAGGAGTTACTTACGTGCTCTCCTATTTGTAGTCCTCACTTTGGCCATCTCATGTTAATCAGATTTTGGTTTTCTCTATTTTGTCTTGTGTAATTTATCTTCTTGTGTTATTTTCAAATTGCTTTAGCATCTATGTGGTGTGCACTTGCTTCATCTCATGTGATCACGTCTCCATTGCACTCACATTATCCAAATTCTAGCAACAACTTTGATATGAGCTTCTTTAGCTCACTCTTGAGTTGCTTACATAATAACTTGTTTTTTTCTTTCTTTTATCTACTATCACTTTTACTAGCAATCTTACCTTATTTTTCATTACCCATCCACACCATGGGTTCTTCATGCTCTCAACCATGAGCTTTATGAATGCTATATTATGCTTTACCTCATTTATATATCTCTGAAAGTCTTCCTTTCTTTATTTTCTTCTCAATTCCCTTTATTTTTGCTTCTTAATTTGATCATTTACCTTAGTCAGCTCCTCAATCTATCTTTTCAATTCCTCAAACTCTATCTTTTACCTCACCTTAGTCTATTTCACTTCAATATTTTGGTAAACTATCCAAGACTTATTCTTAGATCTTTTTATAAGATCATTCAATATGGTCTTTTCTTTGAGCTTCACAAGATCTTAATCCTTTCTAGGCTTTGGATACCTTGAATTATTCTTCTATAGTTACTAAAACTAAATAACATTGAAACACAATCAGTCCTCAAGATTTTTGAAACAACTTTCCATGATATTCTTATTACCTTTTCTTCTTGCAAGCTTGATCTCCATAACTTTAAGCTTCATGAAAGATCTTAACCTCTACAAAAATTGATTGGCAAGTGCCAAATTTTCCTTTTCAAGAGCTTCGCATTCTTTGGTAGCATTAATGATGCAAGTAAGCTACTTTCACTTGTTTTCTATGAATCCACTTGGACACTTCATTATATAATTGATGATCATATAGTAGAGATCATTTTTTCTACTAAAAATAGGGTGATATATATTCATTTATTCCATTAAAATGACTTATTTAATTACAAAAATTTGGAAGAAAACATTCTAAATAAATACTTAGACTCTTGCCTTCAAATTAGCAGTCATACAAACATTCATACCAAACTTAAATAGAACATTACCATTCTGTTATGTCTTATTATCAATTCCAATTGACTTCCAAAAAAATACCATTTTGAATAAATCAGAGGAGAATGGATCCCTTGTAGTGTTTTACCATCATCTTTATAACATTCTCAGATGTTTTATTGCCTTCACCAAATATTCCACCTTTAACAAGATACCAATGATTTCAAAGGAAAATCACAATGCATAATGGCACATGTAGGTCATCTCCAATCAGACTTTGACAGTGAAAATATAATGGTTTAGTGGAATTTCTTTATAACTACAACCCCATCAAGATTTTCTATGACATAATACACTAATTAAGAACCTATTAAACATTCATAGGCACTTTACTAAATTTCAAACTTAACCATGATCCATAATTGGATGAATACTTATCTCATGTCAATTCTTAACCAAAATGTATTCACTGTAAGCAACATAGAAAGAAATAAACCACATACCTTACTTCATTAGGTATTCCCTTCCCATGGAGCATTTAGATAGGCACGAACATAGTCTGCTTTGAGTTCGAGAAAACATAAATAGAATCCACTAAAAGTTCCCTTGACCAATATTAGAAGGAGAAATTTACAAATGAATTTAAAAAAGACCAAATACTTCCATAGTCCAAATCAAAATTGAGAAACTGAAAACTTATTAAAAAAATAGATAGATTTCTTTGTTGACTATCATAATCCAAACATGATTGAAAACCTGTTTCACACATAAAGATAAATGACTCTCTCCTCTAATTCTTAGTTTAAATATAAGTTAAGGTGGAATTTACTTTCAATGCCATAATTGGTTTATAAATTTTATAAATATTGCACCTTATTTCAGAACATTGATACCATACTAGATCAATCAGTAATTTATGTATACAAAATTCCATATAGGTTTTAATTTGTTTGTTGATATCTCAAGGCCTAAATTTCCTCTTTGAGAGGTCGATCAACATATCTAAATAAATTATAAATAATTTAATATCAAATATTGTTGGGAATATGACCTAACTACCTCCTCTAACTTATATAATATCAAATTTGAATATCATACATAAATGTTGAAAAACACCTTATTTACATCTGTGTTAAAAATTGCATCCATACTTTCAAACATGAAAGTTGTTTCATATAACTTAGAACTTGTTTGAATCTTATTCTAACACCTTCGATCTAGCTTAATGGCTCTATCATGGATGAATGGTTGTCAACAGAAGTGTCCTCTTAGAATATCATTATAACATCATCCAATATTAGAATAAAATTTCTTGGTATCAACATACAACCACCATATTCATAGGTTGATATTTATAGAGTAGTGAATTCACATCAAAATCAATTTAGTCCTTTAAAAAATTAGGCAAATGATCATTTGATCCATTTATACAACCATCAAATGTTAAATGATAAAATAAAACTATTTGTAGAATGTTAAAATATTATTATTTCAACTTCCTATAGCCACCTACCACATGACAGTTGCTATCATTAAATGTAATTTTTTTAAAATTTGAAATTTTGTCTATCTTTTAGAGTTGGATGGAAAAAGGATGAGTTAGGTGAGCTTTTCCATAAAGTAAAAAAAGAAAAGAAGGAAGATGTATTGAAGAAGATATCATTCAATGTAACTGCCAAAAAGAGGAATGTGAAAAGCAAAAAAAATTCTAACATAATAGCCCATTATATATGGAATATATAGAGCCAAAAAAGTGCAAACAATAGAAACCTAAAGTAGCCTATAACACCATACAATAAACAATATCAAGGAGAAAAATAACTTGCAGTAGCCTATAACAGCTTGTAGCAAACCATAACAAACAGAGAGATATAACAACAACAAGGAGATAAATAGAGCATCCCATAACAACCTAAACCAATAGCCCATAATAGCCTATATCAGCCTATAGTAGCCTATAGCATCTTGTAGTAAAGGGAAAATAGAGTAGCCCATAACAAGGAAGTAGAGGAGAGTTATATATTGACATTAGCTAGACAAGAACAAGGAAATATCAAAGGTTTTTATATACAACTATAGCTATGATTGTAGAAGAAATTTTTAAGATTTAAATATATTTAAGTTTTAGTGTTTACTTATACATTTTCTCTCCTCCCTTGTTTCTATCTACTGGTGGTTATTTATTTCCCACCTGGGCCTATATATTATTAGTAATTTCCTCCCATCCAACCAATAGTGTTGTAGTTTTTTTTTCCAATATTTGGTATTAGAGCTATTGGTGAAGGGTAGCCAAGTTGTGAGTGCATTCAGACATGGCAACATGAATTTTAGGGTCTTGGTAGTAACACCCCATATTTGATAGGAAAAATTATGATTTATGGAGTATCAAGATGAAGACAATATTAAACTATCAAGAGCTATGGGAGTTGGTTGAAGCTGGCTATAATGAGGTTGTAGACATAGCATACTTTAATGTCTTGACTCAAGCACAAAATAATGTGTTAAAGGAGAATAGGAGGAAAGATGCCAAATCACTCAGCTACATACAGATGGCTTTGGTTGACTAATTCTTTCCTAGGATATTAGTAGATGTTCATTCAAAGAAAGTATGGGATATCTTACAAAATGCATATCAAGACAGTGAAAAGGTGAAACTTGTCAAGTTGAAACTCTTAAGAAGGGAGTTTGACACCATACAAATTAATGATAATAAGTCAATCAATGACTTCTTCACAAGAATAATAAACATAGTAAATTAAATGAAGACATGTGGTGATACTCTTGAAGACCATAGGATCATGGAGAAGGTTTTGAGGAGCCTTCTAATTAGATTTGGTCCTATAGTGGTTGTTATATAAGAATCAAAAGATTTGAGGTAAATGATGGTTGATGAGCTAATGGGTTCCTTTTAAACCCATGAACAAAGGTTGAATAGGTCAGCCACCTCCTCCCATGACCAAGCATTCAAGACTAATGTCAATGTGAAAGGAAGGGGGAGAGGATCAAACAATAGAGGAAGAAGAAGAACATGTAGCAGTTAAGAAGGTGGATACATAAGCATCAAGAACCACATGGAAGAGGAAGAGGAAAGAGCAACAACACTTTCAAAGGTAGATCTACACAAAGTTATGATAAGTCTAGCATCCAATGTTATTATTGTAAGAGGTGTGGACATTATGCTAGTGAGTGTAGAAAGAAGGAATATGAAATGAATAGGTATAATTCTAATTTTAATTATACGTAAGAGGCTAACCAAAAAGGAATGAGAAGGGAGGAAGCTTTTTTATAACATGTAACATTGCTGAGCAAAGTGCCAAAGAAACATGGTATTTTGATAGTGGTTGTAACAACCACATGAGTGGAAACAAAGAGATGTTCAAACACATAGATGAGAAAATAAAATCTATTAAGCACGTGATATACTGAGAGGGGGGTGAATTAGTATATCATATATCTTATAAAACCTTCCTTTAACAAAATTCCACTTAATCAAACATTCAAGATATGCAATAAAACTCAAACAATAAACACCACGCAAGATAGAGAGAGACACCAGATATAATGTGGAAACCTAATGTGGGAAAAACCATGAAGAACAATCTCAAGTATATGAATGAACACCAACCCAAACAATATTTTCAAGCACCAACTTGTAGGAGCACCAACCCCTTTGTTGAGCACCAACCCAATAACTATTCATGAGCACCAACCCATGGGAGCACCAACCCCTTTGTCAAGCACCAACCCACAGGAGCACCAACTCGTTTTCCAAGCACCAAACCAACAAAAATTCATGAGCACCAACCCACAGAAGCACCAAACCCTTTACCAAGCACCAAACTACCAACAATTCATGAGCACCAACCCACAGGAGCACCAACCCCTTTGCCGAGCACCAACCCAACAACAATTCATGAGCACCAACACACAGGAGCACCAACCCCTTTGTGTATACCACACACCTATCTCAATGTCACTATCTCAACAAATGATAGTTCATTACAACTTCCTTTTCCTCTCTCTCATCTTTGCTTTTCTAAGCTAGATATAACAAATACAAATCATATTCATCTCTCACAATTGCTCTTCTAAGCTAGATATTACAATATCAAATCAACCTCTTTCTCTCATATTAAAAATGGATTCTCAAGCCTTTATAGCTTTCCAAATGACCTTTGGCCTTCCCCCTTTGTGACCCTTCAATCCTAATGGAAAAAGGTGCCAAACTTGTATGACCCTTCATATTCTTGCCTTTGATAAGTCATGTGGTGACCCTTCATGAATAAAAACGTCCTTCCCACTTTTATCCTTATCTTCATGACTTTTCATATTCCTCAAAGTGTCCCTTCATGAGAAATTTTTCCCTTCCTCTTTTGTCTTCACTTGGTGACTCTTGGAATTCCCCAAGATGACTCTTCATGGGAAAATGCATCCCATACCTCTCTTATCTTTACCCTATGGCTCTTTGACTTCTCCATGGGCCCTTCTTTTGTCTCTTATGAAACCAAAAATATATTCATTAATATTTAATAAATATTAACTCACATTAGCCAAGATATATTTATTAAAAACAACATTAAATGTAATGGGGCCTTTATCACCAATAATACTAGACCTTTTACATCAATGGCAATATTTCCAACAATATCCCCCTTTGTCATTGATAGCAACCTCAATCCTAAAACTACCATAACCTATCACCTACACATACCATCATCTAAAAACATATAGTAACTCCCCCTTATTGTAGTAACTTGTACATGTTCCCTGTACCTATTTCTGCACTTGTACCTGTACCTATTATTCTCCCCCTTTGACATCAATGGAAAAGGGCCTACTTGGAGATAACACTTAACTCCCCCTCAACTGATGTTAAACATCAATGGTATGAAGGAATAGAAATTACTCCCAACTCCTCTTGCAGATCTTTGAATGTGTCCTTTGATCATGCCTTTGAGAAGATGTTCTGACAATACATATACATTGTTCCCTATCCTTTGAGCATCTACAATCAACTCATTTGAATATTTTCTTCTAATCTCACAACCTTCTTTATGAAAATTTAATGTGTATCCTTGATCACATATTTGACTAACACTCAATAGATTATGCTTAAAACCTTTTACATACAAAACATTCTTAGTCTTAGTTCTACCATAATCCAAACTCAAAGTACCTTTTCCAGCTATCCTATTAGTGGTTTTATCTCCAAATCTTACTGTACCACCATTGATCTTCTTTAGGGTAATGAACTTAATTTTATCTCCTATAATATGCCTTGAACATCCACTATCAATTAACCATGGCTGGTCTTTACCTCTTACATGTAGGGATGTCTGTACCATCATAAAATCTTCAGGTTGTGTCTTCTGCCATGAACATGTCTGAACCTTCTTATTGATGAATGGAGAATTGAAACTCTAATCCTTCTTGACTAACTTGAACATGCTTCTACAATATCGAGCTATGTGTCCAAAGTTGTTGCACTTGTACCATACTATGCTCTCTTCATCAAAGATTGATAGAGGAGCAAAAGAGTTGTGGCTTCTGCTTGATTCTACTTGATTTTCCTTTTCCTTATTTTTTAAATTGTTAGCTCTTTTTCTACAATCTAATTTCTTGTGACCATATCCATTACAATAAAAATAATAGCCATAAAAATAAGACCTATCTATATATCTCTGACCTGATTGCCTTTTGTAGCTTTGTTCCTTCTAGCCTTCTCTATTTGAAGTGTCCTCTGTATTCTTCAATTCTCCCCTTTTTGTTTCCTCTTTTGTAAGAGCTTCAGCATAGCTCTTTTTCTTATAAAATCCAATCCCTGTCTTATCTAAATTTACTTTTTGACTTTCCAATATCTTATTCAACATGTTAGTGCTATCCTCAAATCTTGAATCACTAACTAATTTATCATTGACTGCTTTCTCAATATCTTCTTTTAAAGAGGTAGTTTCAATAACATATCTTTGACATTATTTTCTTACTATTTCCAATTGTGTTATGAGATCTTATTCATTATTCTTGGCTTCTTCCAAGTGTGTTGTTAGATCATCAATAATTTCCTTTGACTCCTTTTCATTTCTTCGATCTGGTGCTTTAACCTTTGATTCTTCTTCTAAACAACTTGTATCTCTTCTAAGGCAAAAATGAGCTCTCCTTCCATATTCACTTCAACTTCCTCCTCTTCTTCTTCTTGATCACCTTCATGTATGGCCATGAATAAAATCTCTTCTTCTAAATCACTGACTCCACTATCTTTGACTGAGCAAAGATCCTTAGAATACAAGCTCTTCTTCTCAAATCCCTTCTTAGATTTGCCTTTGAAATTATTATTGTATGTAGTCTTTTCTTCTTCTTCATCATTACCCTTATTTGGGTATCTAGCTAAAAAATGTCCAATATTTCCATAATTAAAACATTAAAAAGGTAATTTTCCTTGATATTTACCTATTCCTCTTTTTGGCTTGCGAATGAAAAGTGCTATGTTGTCATCTTCATCATCACTGGAACTATCACTTGATTCTTGAATCTTAGCTTTCTCTTTCTTTGATGTCTTTAAAGTTTCTTCTCTCTTTCAGGGTTTATCTTGTTCTATCCACATCTTATATGTTGTGAGAATACCATGAAGCTCATCCATCTTTAGCTTGGCTAAATTCTTCATCTCCTCAATTATGAAAACCTTTGCATCATATCTCATTGGTAGAGATCTCAAAACCTTTTGCACCACCATTGAGTCATCTAACATTTCTCCAAGACCTTATATCTAATTTACCATTTGATCAACTTGCAAAAGATAACTTGCTATATATTATTCTCCTTCCATCTTCAAACTTTCAAACTACCTTCTAAAAGTTCTAAGCTTAGCTTTCTAAACCTTTCCATCACCTTTGTAAATATTCTCAAGTTTTACCCAAGTTTTAGGAGTAGATTTACATTGCATAACTTTAACAAATTCAAATTCACATAAACCATATAAAATAACATTTAAAGCTTTAGCATTACATTCATTTGCCTTCTTTTCTACTGGAGTAATTACATATGTCTGTGGCTCTTCATATTCCTCCACCACTGCTTTCCATATGTCAAATCCAAGGGCCATCAAATAAACCTTCATTCTCATGCTCTAAAAAGCATAATTCATCCCATCAAACAAAAGTGCCTTATTTGTAGAAAATCCTTCCTATGACCCAACCATCATGCTTTCTCGATCTACCTTCAAGCTGTAAAAATTTTCAAAAGGAACCTACTCTAATACCAAGTTTTAAGCATGTGATATATTGAGAGGGGGGTGAATTAATATATCATATATATTATAAAACTTTCCCTTAACCAAATTCCACTTAATCAAACATTCAAGATATGCAATAAAACTCAAATAATAAACACCACATAAGATAGAGAGGGACACCAGATATAATGTAGAAACCCAATGTGAGAAAAACCATGAAGAATAATCTCAAGTATATGAATGAGCACCAACCTAAACAATATTTGCAAGCACCAACTTGAAGGAGCACCAACCCCTTTTTTGAGCACCAACCACTATTGTGTAGGATTGGGAAGATGTAAAAATCCTAAATATGGATTTCATTTGGTGAAAGGATAGGAGCATTAAAAAGTGGACACTTTCATGTCTAGTGTTTTAGTCTAATTCTGGCACTATTGTCCAAATCAATTTCTAGTTCTAGATTCTGGTATGGTCTAGTTTTTGGGTCCTATAGGTGTCTTTATTTCTCTATGATCACTTTTTTGTACCAAAGTATAACTTATTTTCTTCTCAAAACCCTCGGTACACCTCTACACATAAAACCCAAAAAAATATCAAATGTAAAATGGGAAAAACTAGGTTAGGAGAAGTATGATCATATGATCTAGAACCCCTATTGTCTTAATCACTGCCTACATTAACCCTCAAATGAGGGTCTCAGATCAAACATAGTTCTCCCTTAGGTAAGGTGCATAAATAGTGCACATGGTATATGAAATAATGAACTCTCACTTAGGCCCTTCTTTGATCAATCATGCAAATATATGTGTAATCTATAAGTTTAGGTAAGTTTATTGACTAATTTTAATTATTTACTATGCCAAAGTAGTAAGTGATAGATATAAAATGCCTTTTTAAGTCCTTTATATAGGGGACTCTTTATTTTTAATTTTGGATCTTTATTTACATTAGCCAACATCAAAAAGGTAAGAAAAACTTAAGGGAGGGGATAAAGAGGGTTAGGGACCTATTAATCAAAGACAAATGATCATTGGCATTCAAAATACAAATGGATGGGATAGTTGAAAATGGGAAACTTCTATGTCCAACATTGTCTAATATTGGTGCTCCTATCCTACAAGCTCAATACCTAGGGGAATAAGAGTAACATAGGGAATACTATTTGGCTAAGGTGGAATTACTAGTTAGAAGGTTCTAGATGACTAGTAATGAGCAAAATGGTGACAAAATCAAGAAAAAACACAAAGATAAGAAAAAATAAAGACATGGCTAGTGTGAATAAGGCTCATATTCTCCAATTAGAGTCTTTTATGAAGAGGAATATGAAAATACATGATATGTGTGATTGTTTGACTAGTTTAGGGTATATACATAATCATACTATAGTTATTATCTTTATTTTATTTGAATTATAGTTGTTTTCTTAATCAAGCACCAAATATACACATTGAAATGATGTTATAAATGTAATTGCATGTGAAACCCCACTATTCAAGATCCATTTTCCCATTATGGTTCTTTTCTATGCATTCATTCTCTCCCATAACTCATAAATATCCATATGTGTCATATTTATATCATTGACAATGGAAATGTATTTTTCTATAATGGAAATGGGCTCATAGCCCATGTATTTGAATTTCATTTTTTAAGGCATAATTAAAAGATATAAACTTGGGAAAACAATTTAAAACTATTAAAGTTAAGGTCAGGGGGAGCAAATGATTTTGTGGGTAAACTAGATTCAACATAGTGGTGATGAATATTGAAACATATTATTGGAAGTTTACTCATAATTTACCTATGATAAAGGAATAATTTAGGGTTTGATTATTTTAAATAATTATCTCAATCAATTAATTAATCAACAAACCTTAATATATAGAAAAAGAGGAAAAAGAACTAAAAAATGATGAAATTTAAATCATAGTAATTTTTTCTAGAGTTTCCCTTAGTTTAGATAAAATAGAGAATAGATTAAACTCCTAATATAATCATGAAAATTCAGAGGGACACACACGTATTTATTAATCAACCTTTGGTATAACGTAATTTTTAACTATGGAGAAATCTGATTTTTCAATATGCCTTTGATTAAAAAACTAGTTTGAAATATAGAAGAATGAGCCATTATGAGGGGTTTAAAAATACTAAAAATGATGTCTTAAACCAAATTATGTTTCACATATCCCTTTACCATAGTATTTCAATGAATTTATTTACTATATTCAAGAACTAAATCAAGTTTTATAAACCTAAATTGTACCATGCTTAATTCTTTATGAATATTCTTTTCGTATTTAGGCTTTAAAACCCACTCAATACTATGTTATATTCTATGTGATATTCGTGGATTTTATTTTACCTATCATGTTGTCAAAACCACTTACCATTGTTTTGTATTATTTATTACTTCCATTGGTCTTCTTTGTAATAATTTTGGCTTCAAAATCTAATTTTCATTGAGAACATTCTTTATCATCTCCAAATCTTATTCATGTTTCATTATCTACCTTTTCACTGAGAACATTCCATGGAGCCTTGAAAACCTTATCAATATTTGAAACCTAAAATACATTTCATTAATGAAAATAAATTCAAAGCTATTTATTTTTGGTCATGTTTTGAAATCATAATTTATAATATGTAAATTGTCATTGAAATTGTTAGTCCTAATTGAGTTTTGTTCACAAATTGAAATTGTGGTGAAGTGTCTTTTGGTATGAAGAACCTAGTTAATTTTCAAAACTTAATTTGTATTGAAGAAAAAGTTATGGGTTATTGAATACCTAATTAAGTTTTTTAACTAAATTAAAATTGCATGGGATTAAAAGAATTTGAAGTTCTATTTAGATTTATAATTCATATTTATACTGATTGAAAACATTTTAAAAGACTTAATACCTAATTGGATATAAAGTCTCAATTATTATTACATTATTTTTCATTTAAAATTTTTAGATATAATTGATCAAAAATACACGATTAGAATTAGATACTTTATACTTTAAAAAATTTACTAAAAAAACCGAAAAAATACCCTATTGGGTCTAGGGACAAGAATATTTTTTTAAATATTCAAAATAAAGGTTGTGTTTTTTTAATTTAGACATTATGATGCTATAAAAATTGATATATCTTGAAATTTTATTTATTTGGTCACAATAAATGGCTTTGACTAGGAACTTTTAACTACAAGAGATAAAAGAGAACTCCATATTCTAGTTTCATAGATAAGTTTTTTACTCACTGGGTGAAGAGTCATTTTCAATCATATTAAATAAATTTATAAATGAACTTTGAACAAAATAAGGAAGAAACAAGAAAGAGATCACAAGGAATAGAAAAATAAGAAAAATAACTAGACAAAGGGAAACATAAAAAATCCTAAATTCACCTATTTACATGTAGGAGACAACCCAATTTACCTTGAATTATTATTTGAAATATTACCCATTGTAGGAAAATAAAGATGTAAACTATATCAGTACACCCAATAAAATTTATTATCACTATATAAGTTACTAATCTTGAATAGACTCATCCACATTGAATCAAAATTTCATGAATCCCCTTAAGGTAAATCTTTTTGTCACATAGGAGTACAAGGTACCCAACATAGAAATCCCTTCTCTTCCATTTTTAATCAAACAATGTTTGGTTTGAGATTGATGTTCTAAATTTTTTTCCATAATGTACACTCTTTCCTCTTCATGATTGTTAAATAAAGAATTATTTTATCCAATGAGATCTCATTTTTTAAAATTTTCAATCACTCTTTTGAATTGTAACAAATTAATTCAAGTGCTATAGGTATTGCAACATTTGTTCCAAATAATGATTTAAATGGAGATATTTTTATGGCTCTTTTAAGCGTCATGTGGTTTTCCCATAATGCATCATATATGTTATTGTACCACTTTATATGATAGTGTAAATATTCTCATTGTTGGATTTAGCTTGACCATTTCCTTGTGGATAAAAGTTTTAATAATGATACAAATAAATACCACATTCATAAAAAATTATAACTAACTTTTCTAAATAAAATTATAATGCATTATAAGTCACAATATTTTTAGGGACACCATTCCTTACTAGGATGTTGTCTTTAATAAATTTGTAAACTACCTATGGAAGTTATTTGATTAACTAAAATTGCCTCAACCCACTTTGTGAAATAATATTTTTTCATTAGAACATATGTATGGAAAAAACATGAATTAGGATTTGACATTTTGATGAAATATAACCCTAATTATTGAAAAGGTTATTTGATCACAATTGGTTTAAATGGGAAAATAAAGAGTTTTATCCTTCCAATAAATTGTTGCGAGGCTTTAGATTTTCCTAGCCACTCATAAGATTATTTGAATAAGGATGGACAATAACAATTTTATCTCAAAACCTTATATGTTTTTACTAATGAAAATATATGACCACCATAGTATTGGTCATGAAAGGATTTTGATAAGTTTGTTTTATTGTTAAATGAGATAACATACCTACTTGCTTTTAACTTTAAATTTTTTTATCATATAAATGTAGGGAACATTCTCCATATGTCAAAAAACACACAATATCTAAACACCTCTAATCTATAGAGTCAATGAATAATACTAATGCCAGATTTTCCTTTTCATGATTATTGTTTTAATGTTTTATGGATAATATATGTAAATATTATGTTTTATTAAATGTATGAATAGTCTAAATCAATGAAATAATATGCAATAAATAACCACTATTTTTTTATATATTTTTACTTTCTTTGGATTTCTAAAAATAGTAATAAATATGTGCAGATAAATACTTATTTGGAAAACACCTAAAATGGAGGATCTAAGTGCTAAAAATTGGGATATAAATAGGTTTGAGTGTCATCAATAGGATTCATATGCCAAATCCTTTTTTGGATAGTGAGTTTACACTTGGACTATAGTGCCATGTGGCTCTAGTGTCCTGAAAATGGTGTTAGTGTCTTCTATGTAGGACTATTCCTAAATTTTGGGTATACCTACACGTATGTTTTGGGTTTTTTTATCATGTGCACATGAAGTTTGAAACTCCATATTATGATTTTAATATTTGATTTATGATTTAAACCTTAATCCTCCTTGAAAGTAAGGCATGAGCTTAAAATGTGTGTTTATTAGTAAGTTAGGTTTAACATCCTTACCACTCTACTATGAAGAGAGTTGCCTAAATACCATTACTCCAAAGAGGGATAAATATATATGTAGTTAACCTCACATAAGTGTTGGTGAAAGTGAAATTGATGATAGAATGATAGTGATATTTAATCCCTTGAGTGTGATTTAGATTAGAAATATTGAAATTATAGGCTTACAGAAACTATACATGGTAGTATGTAGAATTAGGGTAGAATACAAATTAATAACCTTGATTTTTCTAAACTTTTTTTGTGTTTGAATATGTATTTTATATATTTTTTCCATTTATTAGATATATGTCTAAAATTCATGTATTTAGAATGTTTTATAACTTGTGCAGATAATAAAATATGCTTAGGCTAACCTTAGGAGAGTTTGACTTTTAAAAAAATATATATGTTCGAGAGAGCTAGTCTAAGGTACACTAGCACAATGTTAGAGACACTAATTCTATGTTAGGGAGACTAGCACCATATGGTTATAGTGTCCTTAATGTGTAAATAATGTCCATATAGTATGTTGATAGGCACAAAAGGATAGGATCTAGGAATGAAGGTCTAAGACTATGTTTTAGTTGACTAGGGATGCTTGTAGTCTGCGCAAAGGCTAGAAAAGTGTGATAAAAGGTTTTAGGATATGTATAGGAATATGTTATATCAACTATCACTCTTAGAACTAAAATAAATCTTTTATGTTATTACATCCCCCCCCCTCCGCCTTTATGCAAGAAATGTAACAAAGTGAAATGACTATAATAAAGGAAAAAAAAGAATACGTAGACTTATCTAGGAAGTGAAGTAGGTGTAGTTGAGTCTGAGTATGTGAATTTGGGTATGCATATGTGAATCATGGTCTAAATCAGGACTTTTAATGAAATTTACATAAATTAATCTTTACTTAAGTGATGTAAAAAGCAAAATATTATGTTGAATAAATAAGTAACTATGTAAAGAAATGGGAAAGAAGAAAGGAAGAATACACCTCATTGGGTACATGAACCAATGCATGAAATTAGTGACAACCCATTTGTGTGTATGTACATAGTGATCAAACTATTTAATAGTTTTTACTAAGATAATAACTTTCTCAATCCTCATTTATGCATGGCTCAAGTACTCAATCTAGTTTTGACTCCATCATTTCCCACCCCTACTTGGTGGATCATGACCTATAAATAGTTTAAATTAGATTGAATGTGTATCTAACCCTCTTATGTGGGTAGATAAGAAACTCAAGTAAGATATGAAAGCATCATTTCCCACCCATAATATATGAATATGAAACTAAATTGTGTAAAGTGATGGAAATATCTAACTGGGTATGTCAGCTTCATGGCCACTCAGGTACACTAGGCGTCCATAGGCCACTTAAGAATGCCAACCACTATAGATGGAGTAAGGCATAAAATATTGATAAACTAGAATATTATTTCAAGTATATATTGTGTATAGAATGACATGGAGTTTTAAATTCCATCTAATCAACTTATGTACAACTGAGCATATGGAAATAATGTGAAGTACACATGCCCCCAATCTGATATTTGAGTATACTAACTATGGATTGAGTTGTAATAATTATATTTGATTATCTAAAATAAATATGAGAATGATCATGTTATGCATGATGCACCAAATATGATCAATTTATATGAATATGAGTTGAACTAGTGTGAATATGAGTAAAATTTGAGCATAATAGTCAAACTTAGAGTTGTGTTTATGCAAACATGTACTATGTCTAGTGTACTATTCTAGCTAATCTAAACTATCCTAAAATTGGGGATACTAGACAATAGTTCCATGTCTTAGAAAATATTTCCATGTAGAACTAGTGACCCTATGTGGGTGCTAATGTTTGTCTCATCTAAAATCTGAGTCACTATACTAAATTTTGATTACCTATATTTTCATGTGTTTTACGCATGTATGATTTTTTGAAATTGAGCCTATGTGATAAAAAATGTTTAGTGAATGCAATGTAGGAGCCTACTCTCTATGGTAAAACCCTACGAATTCCCACTCTTTTGAGGGTAGTTGTTGACATGTGCAATAATTATCCTCAAAATAAATAACTCTATAAAATGTGTTAGCTAGAGCATATATGATAATAACATAATAATCAAATAAAATGTGCAAACATAACATCAAAATCTAAAAGAATTAGAGAATAAGTATGTAATGTGAGATGTATGTTGTGTCTAACATTGCATAAGGGTATCAAGATGGACGAAATTAGTGTGTATATTGGCAAATGTGTTTAGCTACCTAGGGAATAGGGAATGATACCTATCATGGAACCCAAGTAGGAAGGGTAGATGGATGAGGTTACTCATGGAACTAAAAATTAGTGTGTGCAACAAGCAAAGACAAGTTTTATGGCCATGAATAATATAAGAAAACATACATACATAACACATGAGGCATCCAAAATTGGATAAGGGGACATAATACAAGGGGCATGGGCACATGTCAATAAATCTTAGAAATGAAGACATACAAGGACATATTAAAATGTCAACATATACATGTAACATCAAAGCTGGCTTAGAGCCAAATAGAAGGACATGTTCAAGTGTCCAAATACACAATTGGGAAATCACACTTAAGGGACATGGGTACATGTCCAAGGCATACATGAATATAAGTGGTGTAGAGCCAAAGAATAATGACATATTCAAATGTCCTTGAATAGAAGAAGCATAGAGAATACAATAAAGTTTAAACTAGGAAATATAGAAATGAAATCCTAAATGAATGTAGTAGAGATCTATGTAAGATCTAAGATGTACATATACTGAGTCTAAAGTAGTGATAGTAAAAAAAATTGAGTTTGAGTATCCATGATCAATATCAAGATATAACAATGCTAAAAATGGAATGTTTAAAATGTAATGATATAACCTGGTAATAGAAATTATGTATACTATTCCCCTAAGTGGGTGAATGTGCCAAATAAATAATCATGAATCAATGTATATTCCCCTAGTGGGTCGATGATAGCAAGCCTAGATTAGTGTGGTGGACTTGAGTTCTATAATCAATTTATAAGCACTCAAAAAGAACAAGTGAAGCATGCATGTATGTATGATAAAAATAACTATACTAAGATAGATAACCTATGTAATGTCTATAAAAAATAATAAATGTAGACATAACAATGCACATAATCTATAATCTATTTTCTATGTGATATTTGAATGTTTTTGTGTTTTGGCATGTTATATTTTTTTAATTTTTTTGTATATAAGTTATGTACAAGCAAATGAAACTAAACTATGTGAAAGGTGAAAGAGAGAATAAAATATGTACTAGAGTGTAGGAACCATAGTAACCAATGAGTCTCATAGGAGATCACTACCACTGTGACCTATGTAAAATAAGGGAACTATGATTATATATGTTGTGTGAAAGGGAAACTATGATCCCATCATCTATTGTAGTGATAAATTTGTGTTTGTATCTACCTATGTAGTGGTGTTATGAATATGTAGCACTGAATATGATCCCCTACGAATTGTAGTGGTATTTAGAACCCATATGTAGAATAAGTTGTAGGTAATGTAGGTGATTTATGCTGAGAACCTTAAAAACCCAGTAGTACTAATCTTAGCATAAACTCAATAGAGGAAGATCCTCTAGAATTTGTGACATATCTCTAACACATGGGTCTCTCTAATAATGGTATCCATGGTTTATTATGTGTACATGTTGATATTGTATGAGTGGACCTTTCTTACATTGATGGCTCTAATAAAATTTTTGATGTATGTGAAGGAACTATACTCTAAGTTATAACTGATATTTATAAAATATCTAGTAATGGTGTTAGAACTATAATTGGTGACTGTGATGGAACTTCCTATGAAACGGGTATAGGATACTCATATGGGAGATGCTCAATTTTGACCACCTGATTTGTATGTATGTATTTAAAGTATAGTTTTACTATAGATGTGATGGATTAGAACTATTGTAACCATGTCTTACATAATAACATATCAAACATGCATGCACTAGTTACTACTAGGAAATAAATATATATATGTGCTTATCCAAGCTATAATAGGAGCATCATATCCCTAATGGAGGTTTAAATGTTACCATTCAAACTAATAATTACTATATATATGGGGAATATATCCTGATCTGAGTATCCCAAATGCTATAAAATTTCATATTGCACATGTTAATGCTTGACCTTTTATCAATTGTAATACTCTAGATATGATGATGATCTATGTATGATCCTAGAAAGAGTTTGATTAAATTTTTATCATCATCAATGATCTCTTGATCTAATAATGTGATAAGTGGTCTAGGTGTAACTATATTATGATACATAACAATAATATTTTGCAATATATTTGCCTCTTCTATAATAATATGATATGAAGCTTGTGGTGGGTGTGCTTGATATGTGTAGTGAATAGCTAATGTGTTCCCTACCTCATTTCTTATGTGATTTAAAAATGGATATGAGAATATATTTAATTTTTTATATTCTATTTATTGTGTTTTCTATTCCTCTGTGGGTGTGCCCACATAAATAATATTAGATTCAATCAAATATTGTATCTTATGCTTTAGACTTATGCAATTGTTTTTTATATGGCTTGATGCCTTATGAAACTCAAAGAATTCATTAGAATCATAGTTATTTATAAGAGGCCATGTTGTATAAACATATTTAATGGGATGGAGAGATCCGACATTGAATTCTAAGAGATATTGTAAAACCCATGATGGTGACTTTAGAAGGATGGTAAAGATTCAATGTCAATGAGTAGATAAAACTAATCTAGGATATGTCTTATAAGTTACATTAGCTATGGCCTTTTAATCATTCCTATTAGTTGTGGCCCTTACTTTATATGGAGGCTTATTTCAAATCTTAATATTTGATTTTGATCTAATTGTATACTTGAGTTTTTTCATTCATATAAGCTTGACCTCTCTTTATTTTATTGTGTGGCACAAATCTATGAATGTATGAAACTTCTTGAACATGATAGCTTCATGTAATGCTTAAAAGCCTTTGTTTAAATATGTCATAAAGTTATTTATCTACCATGGGGATAGTTAATTTGGTTAATATATTCTTGTATAGTAAGACATAATCCACAATAGGCTCATTTGACTTTTGTTTTAACTATGCCACTTAACCATATGATATCTTATCAGGATAGTGACGGAGAAATGTGCTTAAAAACTATCAGCCAAAGGATTGAATGTTTTGGTAAATTGATTTGGTAAATCATAAAACCATTATAGGACATAATCCTTTAAACTATGTGGAAACATCTTCATGAAAATCCAATCCTTGGACACATAGTCCAAACACACTATGTGAAAAGCTCTAAGATAGTGCTCTAGGTCACCCTTTCCATCATATAATGTAAGCTTAGATGACACAAAACCAGATGGTAATGGGGTTATCTCTATGTGATGTGCTAAAGGTTTATTTAATAAAATATTATAACCCAATGTATGTGATGGCCTAGTGTCTCCCTTCTCAAGATGTAACACCTTAGATTATAGAGTATGAATCTCATGCATAAGGTATTGTACATTTAGAATGAAGTAACTAGGCACTAGAGATGTAGATATCATTAAAGGTTATTGAATTATAATTTTAGGTTATGCCAATTGGGTTAGACCCAATGTAGGTTAAAAAATGATATTATCTTGGGGAGTTGAATATTGACTATTGTTTATTTTGTTCTTGATTTATAAAATGGCTTATAGTATTTATGCATGATCAAGGGGATGTTATATGAATTTTATCTTTGAATCCATATAATATATCATCTCTATTGATAATAATGTAATAATTATTAAGTGGATGGAGAATGTCCTAATTTATAATGTGTATATCATATTGCTCTTGAATGTATTATTCATCTTTATATGCATTATCATTGAAATCCATATAATCAGGGTGTGAAGGATGTATAAATATATTTATAATAGGTCCCTTATCCATGTTATAGGCTTAGATAGTAGGAATCTAAATATGATCTATAGGATTACCACCTAATCTAGAACTTCTTAATGGAAAAAAGATAACTTTTTGAGATGGCATATAGTAAACAAATTGGAATAGATATGCTAAAATAGAATATATGTGATTTTAAAATTTAAAGTATCTAATGAAAATAGGAAAAAGAAGGATACAAACACTAAGATCATTAAGGGTTAGGGTTTTTTGAATTAGGGTTACCTTACAAAGATTTACATTATATTAAAATAAATGAAACTTTAATGTGAGATAGATTTAATGAGATAGGTTATGCCAAAAAATCATAAAAATAGAAGTGTGCAACCCTAATTTAGGGAAATTTTTTAGAGAAGGTAAACTATGGTCTTAAGCAATATTTGATATAAGTTAGTCTTACAGAATGTTTTAACCTTTTAAAGTTTATCTATATAAATCCTATGTTTGATTAGAGGACTTAGTAGTCTAAATAAGTGAAATCATATGAAATAAATAACCTTTGATTTGTTATATATTTTATCTTTCTTTGCATTTCTAAAAATAGTAATAAATATGTGCAAATAAAGACTTATCTAGAAACATCTAACACAGAGGATCTAAGAGATAAAAACTAGGATACTAATAGGCCTGAGTGTCATCAATAAGATCCCTATGTCATATCCTCTCTTGGATAGTAGTTCCATGTCACTCTAGTGTCCTAAAAATGGTGCTAGTGTCATCTTTGTAGGATTTTTCCTAAATTTATAGGTGTATTTGTGCCTATGTTTTTGGATTTTACTCTTGCACGCATGAAGTTTGAAACTCTATAGTGTGCCTATAATAACTTATTTATGATGTAAACCCTAATCCTCCTTAAAATTAAGGCATGAACTAAAAATGTGCATTTATTAGTAGGAAAGGTTGGACATCCTCAACACCCCACTATGAAGAGAGTTTCTTACATAGCCATTGAGTAGGTATTAAGCCCAATGTATTTCTCCCCACCTAAGTTTTAGCACAAGTCTAAGTGTTGATATAATGATAGTGGTCTTAAATGCCTTGAGTGTTCTTGAGATTATAAATCTTGAAAATCTGGGCTTAAGGAAGCTGCAAATGGTAGTATGTAGAATTAGGTCAAAATAGGTATTAATAACCTTGATTTTAATAAACTTAGTTTGTTTTTGAATAGGTATTTTATATCTATTTTCCATCTTGTGGATAGAGGTCTAGAATTCATGTATTTATAGTGTTATGTAGCTTGTTTTGATAATAAAATATGCATATGATGACCTTAGGAGGGTTTAAATTTTGAAAACATATCTATTTGAGAGAGTTATGGTAAGGTATATTAGATCCATGTTGGGGACACTAGCACCATGTGACTCTAGTGTCCTTAATGTGGCAATAATGTCCAATTGGTAGGTTGTTGGACATGAAGGGCTATGATCTAGGAATGAAGGTCTAAGACTATGTTTTAGCTAAAGATACCTATGGTCCACATAAAGGTTGTAATAGTGTGATAAAATGATCTAGGATAGGTCTAAGACTAAGTTATCTCAAGTATCACTATTAGTTCTCAAATACCACTTTTAGGTGATTATATTTATATTCACCTATTAGAGTATTATCCATATGATTATCAATTTAACCTACCATAAGTTAACATAATAATTTGCCTCAGATGAACTTAGTGTGATTTATTTTGAGATCATATTCTTGAACCTTTTTAATCCAATTACCTCTTTTTGATCTAACTTTTTGCTATGTCAAAATATATTTTACAATTATATCAGGTACCATCATAATAGAATAAGAATTCAAAATGTGGTACCTAAATTATTTGACTACTTTTATAATGACATGTGCATGGTTTTAAATATAAGAGTAATTGAATTTAAAATCTTTGAGATGAGAACTCATAAATGAAATTGGTGATTCAATCCTTCGTCATTGTTCTGAATCAGTTTTTTTGGGGGAGTGTGAGTAGAAGATTAAAAATATATGATGAAGCCTTTTTTGAAATTTTAACACACTACAAAAAGTGTGTGACTAATTTAAATATTTATCCTTTCAATAACATATTTCATTATTACATTTAAAATAAGGATTAACCATCATCATATTGGTGTTGTGTCTTTTGAGCTCACCAAAATAAGGTAAAAATTTTCTTGAAATTTTTACCTTTTTGAAGAAGGAATGGAATCTAGGCTTGTTGGTTGGAAAAGATAGTTTCTAAATTACTTAAAATATTTTAAGATAAATAGTGATTCCTAATTTTTAAATAATATTCCTAATAAACTTATCTTCAATTACTAAAAATATGGAATTCTTAATATTTAAGGAAATACTATGAAGCTGTAATTTTTCAATTCCCTTTCTAAATGTTTGTAATGATAATTTTTTGAAAAATATATTAAATAATCCAATTCGACCATAATTAACTTATTTTTTAGATAATTAAAAATAATATATTGCTATTTAGAATGTTTCTCCTATGTTTATAATGCCTAAAATATTTCCTTCATATGTAAAAGTTCCCCAAAGAGTCATGAAGGCTATTTTTTGATTATTTTCCTTGTCTAATTGGCCAAAAAGCATGATTCAAATTAGATCATTTAGACTTTGAAAATTTTACTCAAAAAACCAAAAAAGACCTGGTTAGGTCTAGAGATGAGAATATTTTTTTAAATTTTCAAAATGAATCCAATTTTTTTTTAATTTAGATATTATGATTCTATAAAAATTGATAGATAATGATTTTTTTTTTTTTTTTTTGTGATAATAAATGGCTTTGACTAGGAACTTTTAACTGCAAGATATAAATGATACTTCCATATTCTTGTTTCATAGACAAGTTATTTATTCATTGGGTAATAGAGTCATATTCAATCTTAACAAAGACCTTTATAAAGAAACTTTGACCAAAACAAGGATGAAGCAAATAAGATATCACAAGGAATAGAAAAATAAGAAAACAAGGCAAAAACAAGACAAAAACTAGAAATAAAAAAATAAAACATGAACTTGGGTAACATGAAAAAATCCAAAATTCACATATTTACATGTAGGGGACAACCTAATTTATCTTGAATTAATGTTTCAATATTTACTAATGTAGGTAAAATGTAGATGTAACTTATCTTGGTAAGCCTAATAGAATGTGTTATCACCTTATAAGTTCTTGATCTTAAATGGACTCATCCACAATGAATTAGAATTACCATGAATCCCTTTAGGGTACATATTTTTGTCACATAGGAATACAAGATACCCAACTTTGAAATCCTTTATCTTTTAATTTTTGTCAAATAATGTTTTGACTTGAGCTTGATGTTCTGAAAATCTGTCCAGAACCTACACTCTTTACTATTCAAACTTGTTTTAATAAGGAATTATTTTATCCAATGAGCTCTCAAAATTTTTATTTTTAACCACTCTTTTGAATTTAAATGAAATAAATTCAAGTGTTATAGGTATTGTAACATTTTTTCCAAATAATGATTGAAATAGAGTTATTATTATTGCTCTTTTAAGAGTTGTGAGGTTTTCCCATAATGCATCGTATATGTTCTTTTACCAATTTCATTGATTTTCATCCATGATATTTTGAATGATAGTGAAAATTATTATTGATGGATTCAACTTGGTCATTTCCTTATGGATAATATTTTTAAGAATGAGACAAATAAATACCATATTCATAAAAAAATCTAATTAAATTTTCTAAATTAAATTATAAAGCATTACCAATCACAATATTTTAAGGGACACCATACCTTACTAGGATGTTCTCTTTAATAAAATTTTTAAATACCTTAGAATTTGGTTGATTATCTAAAATTCCCTCAAACAACTTTTTGAAATAATATTTTGTCATTAGAACATGTATATGGTAAACACTTGAGTGAGGATTTAACAATCTGATGAAATCCAACCTTCATTGTTGAAAGGGTTCTTTGATCACAACTAGATTAAATGGGAAAATTGTAATATTTGGCTTACCAATAAATTACTGAGAAGTTTCACATTTCCCACCCACTCATAGGAGTATTTAAATAAGGATGGAAAATAATAATCTGTTCTAAAAAAATTATATGTTGTTAGCAATGTAAAAATATGACCACCACAGGCTTGGTTATGAAAGGATTTTGAGAAGTTTATTTTGCTGTTATTTATCTACACATCTAAAAAAGAAACAATCAATGTTATTTTAAAACAAACTACCAACCCAAATAACATACCTACTTGATTTTAACTTAGAAGTTCTTTTGTTTAACATCTAAATGTGGGGAACATTCTCCATATGTCAAAAAAAACACAATATCTAAATAACTCTAATCTATAGAGTTAATAATTAATACTAATGACATATTTTCATTTTCATGGTCATATTCACCTATTAGAGTAGTAGTTATCTAATTATCAATTTATTCTATCACAATCTATCATAATCCTTTGCCGTAGACCAACTTAGTGGGATTTATTTTAAGATCATATTTTTGAACCTTTGTAATACAATTACCTCTCTTCGAGCCAACTTATTCTATGTAAAAATAGATTTTATGACTGTATCAAGTACCATCACAATAAAATAATAATTTAAAATATAATACCTAGATTGTTTACTACTTTGATAATGACATATGAATTCTTTTGAATATGAGATTATTTGGATTCATAATCTTTAATATTGGAACTCATAAAGGAAATTGGTGACTCAAATCTTTCACCATTCTTTTGAATAAATTTTTATGAGTGTCAATAGAAGATTGATAATATATGATTAAGTATTTTTTGAAATATTGAAACACTAGAATAGGTGTGAAATTAATTATTATTTATCACTTAAAAAGCATATTTTCATTATTCAATTTAAAATAAGGCTTAACTATCATAATATTAGTATTATGTCTTTTGATATCACCAAAATAAGGTACAAATCTTCTTAAACAGTTTAATTTTTTGAAGATGGAATGGAATCTAGGCTTGTTGGTTATAAAAAATAGTATTTTAATTAATGTAACTCTTTTAGGATCAATATTGATTCCTTAATTTCAAATAATATTCATGGTAAACTCACTTATAGTTACTCAAAATATGGAATTATTAGGATTTAAGGAAATACTATGAAGTTATAATTTTTCATATTCTTTTTCTAAATGCTTATAATGGTCTTTTTTTTTTTTGAAAAAGATATTAGATCATCCAATTAGACAGTAATTTGATAATTATTTAGCTAATTGAAAATAATGTATATTTTTATTTTGAATGTTTCCTCTATGTTGATAAGGCCAAAAGGAATTCTTAGATATGTAAAAGTGCCCCAAGGAGTGGTGAAGGATATTTTGTGTTGATTTTCCTTAACTAATTCAATTTAAATGTATCCTAAAAATCCATCCTTGACTACTTGAATAAATCTATCCATGATAGGTAATCAATAATTATATTTCAAGGATGCCTAATTAAGTTTCTTAAAATAAACACATAAAATTATTTCAACACTTTTCTTATACATTGGCACTATATTAGGAACCCACATTGAATGATGAATGGGGAAAATGATTAAAGCATTCAACAAATTTTTAACCTCCTCAAAGATAGTCTCGTGTATCTTCATATTATCCTAGTGTTGTTTATGTTTAAAATGTTTTGCATAAGGTTTGAATGGCACTATATGATGCATCTCTTTATGATGAAAATATTTGAAATAAATTAATAAATAGGAAATAATATCAATTTATCATCATAAAAGTGAAACAAACCTTCTTCACTTTTTGGGTGAATAAAATTTTCCAATATTTACTTTGTCATAGTCAATTGAGTTAAGAGGTTTTTTTCATTTTATTTTTAATAAACCTATCATGTTTATAAAAAAATATTCTATACAAAATAAAACTTTATGAATTTTGTTCCCTTATAGTGTGATCATTTTGTCTTCATTTTATCCGTCAATAATTCCTTTATTTTTATTTTTTATTGAATATTATTTATATGTTGAATCCCTTTGCTCAAAAAAATATTTCATTTTTTTTTAGTAATGCAATAATTTTTTGATCATTATTGAATACCTACCAATTTTTATAATTGTCTATCACACTATATTTGTACACTAATTCAATTGTGTATTTAAATTTATTGATTTCATAATGAGGAATAAATAAAGAAGAATACATAGTAAGCATGTTATCTTTTACATTATTTTATCTAGGAATAGTTGTTATGAAGAAAGATTAAAAAGTTTCTATGTTATCATATAAATTATTATGATAGTGTTTCAAATGATCATTTTTCATTTGATATTATATTTTAATTTAATTTACAACCAATTTTTCATTTGATTTCACTTGAAAATTTCCTATTATTGTATCTTCTATGACTTTCAAAATAATGAGAAAAGCCTCATATTTGGTAGTATTATTAGTACATTCAAATTGTATTTTTCATGAGAAGGGGAAAACATGTTTACTTGGAGATACAAGAAAAACCCTTGAATATGTGTCGAATGAAGATAAGTAACATCAAACTAAAGTGTCTAAATGTCATTGGGATTTATTTCTATCACTTTGAGCATATTTAATTCCTCTTAAGACATTAGCATATAGTTCCATATTCCTATATCTTCATATAAAACATCTACTTCTTGATTATATACTTTTTATGCTATGTATTTAGATTTTAGTTCAATTTTTAATTTTTGATTTACTCCTTTGATTTAATCATGGCATGATATAATTATAATTGAATCTTAAAACCTACTTCTCTAAAGAAATTCCTTCTTAATAAGATGCCATATGCAATCAACATGTCTCCCAAAACCTAATTCTCTAAATAAATTCCTTCTTAATAAGATGACATATGCAATCAAAATGTATCCCACCAAGATGGTCATTTTGATTCTCTTTTGGAGGAAATAATCTAAGGCAATGTGAGCATATTTAATGTGGCCAATAAAGGACACCTATTTTGCTTTCATGGAATAACAATGGAAAAAGATTCTAGTGAAATTTATACCTAAGGAATGATCAATGTTGGCTGGTATTACATTATTAGAGGTTATAGTATCGATAATTATTGGAAATATTCTCATTCAACTAAGGGCCAAACCATACGCACCATAGAATCTTCACCTTTACCACAACGCCAAGCTTAAAAAATAGAGGATTATATCGACTATGCCACATAGTAAATATTTAGATTTTAAATAAATTTTTTTGACTTGATTAGAGAAAATGCTTGTCTCACAGAAAACTAACCATTTAATTGTATGGTATTTAATTAGTATTTATACTATAACATTGTAATAGAGTAGATATAACATAAAGAAGAGTTGAAGTATGATATAAAAAAGTATAAATAGGTTAAAGAGCATATTAAACTTTGTAACATAATATTAAAGAAGATAAATAGGTTAAAGAGTATGATGGTATAATGTAAAGAAAATTGTGGAACTAGTAACAATTTTTTTATATTAATATAAATTAAGAGGAATTATAGCAGGAAATATTATGTACTATGGATGAGCACACCAAATTAGTTTTAATTTGTGATTACATAAGTGAAATAATTATAACCAATAATAACCCATTTTTCACAATATTTTCAACTAAAGTTAACATAATCAAACATAAAACATATGTAACCGATAGTTTCATATTTTATGTCAACATTTGGTATCACCACACAAACTATAGTTAATGAATGTCTAGAGGAAGAAATCCATTAGAGTTTTGGAAAATAATTTTAAACAAAATAGAAGAGTGGTGGGAAGAGATAATAACAAAAATCACTCTAAGACTGAAATAATGTGTGAATCTCTACTTACATTAAAATCATTTTTATTCAAACTACACGATGAATAATTTTGGGTCACATTTGCACAAAGTCTCTAGCATTGGATATTGTGGCAAGAATAACATACAAAAGGTTATAGATTACACATTAATAAAAACCTAAAGTGGACTTCATAAAATATTGAGGCACTCCAATACCTTAATACATATATTGATTAGTGTTTCCATATTAAACTCAATTTTTTTCTAATTATTTGGGATAACTAAGGTTGGATAAGTTTTGACATTAAATTTTTTTGATTTTTTTGAAGGAGCAATACATCACTTCTTTAAAAATATACCACTCCTCATATAAAATTTATTTTTTGAGCTAATATTAGTCAAATAATGTAAAAAAATACTTTAGGGGAAATGAACCTATGGGATGTCATGCATAAAGAAGGGGGATCCTCAAAAGATGTGACTGATTGAAATATATAGTCTAAATGGTTTTTTTTTTTTGGGGGGTGGGGGGGGGGGGGCGCGTAAATAAGATGTATGGGGTTAGGAATATAAGTATCAAGTTAACATTAAGTTAATTAATAAATAAGGAGATATTAATAAGAGGATAAATTTAATATTTTATATTAAAACGGTGAATGAATAAATAAGGAAATAGATGGAGGATGATGAAAAAAAATTAAAAACTAAGAAAGAAATGG
>JARHVA010008937.1:50000-150000 GCA_037957365.1 Torreya grandis | reverse complement strand
ATGGGGGATTTAAAAAAATTGATGAAACTTATTAAAAATCAAGATTTAGTGACAAAATTAGCCCAATTTTATAAATAGTGGAATAAGAAACAACAATAATATAGAATATAAATGATTGATAATAACCAAAATAAAGATAAAAATAACTTGGTTATAATGAATATGAATTAAAAAAATTAATCTTTTTGATAAATATAAAATAAATGGCCATGAGATAAAGAAGACTTTATTTGATATTGTCATATATATAACTAATTTATGGCACAGTACATGGGAGCTAATCATTAATCCATAACTACATGCCATGAATTGTGACATTGTAATAGTTAATGTCACACTTTGCTCACCAATTAGAATATTAAGAGATGTTTAAGTTAACTTAGTGGAGACTAAAAAAAATATACTTTAAAGTGATCGATATGTATGATGTAAGCTACCCATCTTTGTTAAACTCATAATGGTTCATTGACTACAATCGTAAATTAATCTATGAATAGTAAGATATTACCTTAGAAGTAAATGGCTTGGTAATCCATTTTATATTATAAATATTATTGGGAGCTACATGGTTGGAATATTTTTGTCTGAATGATGAGGAAAGTGACTTTGTTGACCTTTCTAGGGTATACACATTAAATAAATTACAAAAGTGAAAGATGGTCATTATTCAAATGAGAGGTGGAAATAGTAATAGAACATGAATATGTATAAATAGCCTTAGATGATGATATAAAGGCATGGATGTATGGGGAGTTAGAAAAAATAATCAAAAAGGTTTGCCACATGAGGAAAATACCATCTAGGGGAAATAAGACTACCACATTACATAATATAATATTGTGTAGAAGAAGATATTACTACATATAATGGGGTTCCCATGCTAAAATACCAAAATTTATTGAAATTATGATTATGGAATATTACCTTCAATAGATGATACTCATATTCCTCAAAGATCAAACTTAGATGCAAGCCATCGATGACACATTAAATATCACTACTGCAAGGTGGTTGAATACCCATAAAGCACAATTAATAATTGTAAATAATTTGGAATATTAATTAAGATAAGTTTTATTAAGATATATTTATGCAAGTAAGCTACTTGCACTCTTTATCTATGACTCCACTTGGAAACTTCATTATACAATTGACAGTCATATAGCAGAGATCAATATTTTATACTAAATATATGGGGATATATATTAATTTCTACCATTAAATTTAATTATTCAATTACAAAAATGTAGAAGAAAAAATTCTAAACAAATACTCAGAGTCCTACCTTAAAGTTAGTAGTCATATCAAATTTTAGACCAAACTTACATAGAACATTACCATTCTATTTTGTCCCATTATCAATTCCAGCCAACTTCCAAAAAAAAAACCATTTTGAATAAATCAAAGGGGAATGGATACATCATAGTCTTTTCCCATTATTTTTATAAATTTCTCAGATGTTTTATTACCTTTGCTAGACATTACACCTTTTACAAGATGCTAATGATTCCAAATGAAAATCACAATACACAAGGGCACATATAGGTCATCTCCAATTGGAATTTGATAGTGAAAATATAATGGTTTAGTGGATGTATTTTTTTATAACTACAAACCTATCAAGCCTTTTTATGACATAATACACTTATTAAGAACCTATTAAACATTCATAGGCACTTTACTCAATTTCAAACCTGACCACGATCCAACATTGGATGAATAATTGTTTCATGTCAATTCTTAACCAAAATTTCTTAATCATAAGCAACATAAAATGAAATAAACCACATACCTTACTTCATTAGGCATTATCTTCCCATGGAGTGTTTAGATATACATGAAAATAATTGGCTTTGAGTCCTAGAAAACATAAATAGAATCCACTAAAAGTTCCCTTGACCAATATCGGAACAAGAAATCTATAAATGAATTTAAAAAGGACCCCAAATACTTCCACAATCCAAATCAAAATTGAAAATTGGCAACTTATTAAAAAAACATAGATTTCACTATTGACTGTCATGATCCAAGAAAGCCTAAAAATTTGGTTCACACATTAATATAAACATCTCTCTCCTCTTAATCTTAGTTGAGGTATAAGTTAAGGTGGAATTTACCTTCAATACCATAATCAATCTATAAATTTTAGCAATACTACACCTTATTTCAAAACATCAATACCATACCAGATCAATCAATGATTTATGTATACAAAATTACATATGGGATTTAAATTGTTTGTTGATATCTCAAAGCCTAAATTTACTATTTGAGAGTTCAATTGACATATCTAAATAAACTATAAATAATTTATAATAAAATACTATTGGGAATATGACCTAACTACCTCCTCTACCTTCTATAATATTAAATTCAAATATATTACATAATATTGACAAACACCTTATTTTTTAGTGTATTACATGCATTACAGTTGTTAGCTTTTAGTTATGCTTCCATTTAGATCATAATGAAAGAGACGATTAACTAGAGCAATGCAAAGCAAATATTTTTAAGACAATTCAATACATTATGTAATTGTTGCACATCTTCTTGTTCATTTATGAATACAAGTAGTGTCATTGATTTGTAGAATACTTGTATGCTCACCCTACTAAAAGATCACGTTCTATAAAATTTGACATGATATTAGAGCTAAAGGTTTTGGTAATAAGCATCAATCTATCTATTTTATTTGTATTTGTATTATCTTAAATTTATTAATATGAATTTACATATTGATTTTATTGACAAGGCATATATTTGTTTGTATTAGCTATATAATTTTTTGTATAGATCTAAATGGATAATGGTGAGGATGCTTCATTTGATGCATAAGTGGATACATTGATATAAAATTTGAGGTTTTATCATAGTGACCTATTGGTTTTTCCATTGGTATAACACCACTTTCATGTCATCCTTCTCCAACTTTTGCATCCTCCTTTCCATGCCTAGTGGTCTCCTACAAGCCATCAAAAACAATGCTTCAAGTCATGGTTAATGGACAACTCGATGAATCTAAAAGCTTGTTTTGATTATGGAATAATGAGTAAGACCTTTGATGATCTCTTGGATGGAAAAATAATTTGATGCCCAATGATTCTCATGTTGGTTCTAATAGTATTGCTTTCATCCTAGATCATCATTCCATGCATACAACCAACCATCTCCACTTGTAGTCCACTAAAAGTGATAGATTATTTCAGCAATTTTTCTCATGCTCTCCACTTACAATTTCATCATATAAGACTACCATTCTTCCATGGCCTCTTCACATCTCATATACACTATTGAAATATTCAAGGCACTCTTGGCCACCATCCCTACCTTGTCATGCACCAGTTGGTCATCTACCACCTCCATTGTGTGCATCCCTACTTGTTATCTTCAAGATTCTCATATTATTTTGAGAGACCAGTCATTGTCTCTAGGAGGACTCCATTGAGATTAGCCTGAGATAGGCTACCTTGAATTACTATAATGAATAAAACTAGAACTTGTTTCATGAAGTGGGTGGATACAATTATTATGGGATCTCTACTAGGATGGTGGTAGTTTGAATCAACACTCCAAACCTAGGCATCTTTATTTGCTTCAGATCTAATTTTTCTCATACATGTGGTAGTATTCTAAGGAGCTATGTTTTTCAAGGGTGGTACCCTTCTAACTTCTAGTGAACCCATAAAGACATGTGGATATAACTTCAACACTATATGTGCAAAGGTGTTCTGATCCATAACTACCAGTTTAAAGACATTTTGATTCTACAACTGTCTATTTGTGTGCATGAATTGACACCACCATACAACTTTATCTTCTAATTGGTAAGTTAGAACTTGATTTCCCCTAATAATTTTTTGATAATTCTACCCCAAAAGCTTTTAGAATTAGCTAATTTTTAGTTATTACTTTTTTAGTGGCTATTTTATCTTACTTTAAGTGAGATATTTTTTGCTTAAGTACATATAAGGGTAAGAAGGGGTATTTTTTACTTTTTTTCATGTGGGGAGGTCTAAACATTTATTTTAATTCTAATGGATGGTTACATGACATCTTTTTTGCTTAATCTTGTCGAGCATTTAAACTTTAAGTGCAATTTAATTAAATAGGCCATTAATGATGAAAAAAGTATTTTGATATAAATTTTGGTTGGTAACTCAAAATTGAGTGCCATTTTTTTTCAAAAGTACATGATTTTTCATCATCTTTCCATTCATCTACTTAGTTTTATAAAATACATTCAAGTTAAAAAAAATGCCAAATTCAAGGGGGTTATGGGCCCTATTACTTTCTACAATGTACATCATGCACTAATTGATATCATCTATATGGACTCATTTTATCCTATTCTGAAGTTCATCTCTAGAGCAAGCACCATTTTATACTTACTTTAACACTAATTTCTCATTTGGATGCATTCTTGACTATGCCCAATGTCCCTTTCATGAGCGTGCTTTAGTGGGTTTGTTTTAGAGTATTTTGTGCATTTGTAAACTTTTATAGTGTCTTATCTTATTCATATTGACCTCATTTAAGATATTTTAAATGAGGAGAGTTATTTCATCTCTATTGATCCTTTTTGGGAAGGATAATAATGCTTTGTGACATGCTTATATGGTACACTTGCTCACACACAAGAATCATATTCCATTTTTATATGGATAGATTCTTATACCCACTGATCCTATTTAGTTCAATAAGTGGGCTAATATTTGTGATAAGGTTTTTTTCACTCTATTATTTCATGTTTCTATGGATATTCATTGCCATGTGGAATATATAGAGTGTCTATGCACTATTTAAAACATACTAAAGAGTCTTTTTGGTGCTCCTACTGAGATTTATGTCACACCTCCTCCTCCACTTCCTATCATCTCTTTATAGACTATTTTAATCTTTCCTCATGATTTTATTTCTTGTGATGATACATTTATGGTAGATATTACTCTTCCTTATATTGATCCCCCATTATAGGATGAGATTCTACTAAACCTTAGTTGTCCTATTGCAGATTGTTACTCTTTCAAAGCCTTTACAGACTTACATTTTAGAGAACTTTACTAATTTTAGTGAGAGTATTGATGACTTATGTATTCCTATTGACATTCATCTTGTAGATCTGAGTGCTTCATTTGTAGACCAGTCTTCAGTTTTGATGGTTATTAAACCTTGCACTCCTAATCCCATGGACATTCCTTTAGTGAATGTTCAATGTCTATCTTATTCTTTGGTTATTCTCTTTCCTTCATTATATGATTCTTAATTTCCATCTTATATAGTTAATCCTATGATACTTGATCATACTTTAACACATTCAAGCATTAACAAATAAATAATTTAGCATTTTCCAGAGATATAAATCATGATTCCTACATGCAATCCACTTGAGTGGGAATTTAGTAGTTTGATAGCTCATGATTTATTTATTTTAAAAGGGAGAGATAGTATTTTTTATAGAGGGACCTACTAAAACATTCATCATGCAACATTTTATACATACATTCTCTCTCTTCTTTGTAGAGGCACACATCTTTCACATTTTATAGGATACTAGGATTATCACTATGTACTTGGGTACATCATCAGGGCTTGTTGTCAGGACCCAATTTTATATCCTACCTAATTCATGCCTAAGGGGGGTTTTTGGAGTGGTTTTTATAGTCCTTACTCTTTTCTTTGTCTCTCTTTTAGGGTGGGGGAGTTTTTTCCTACTATTTTTTCTCTTTTTACTCCACTTTTGAGAGTTCCATTATACATGGGTACCTCATTAGGCCTTGTTTCTAGGACCCATATTTTATTTTCCACCTAACTAAGCTATTATTAATGGGGTTTATTATTGTATACTTGTATTACAATATTTAACTTTTAGTTATACTTCCATTAGATTTTAGCTGATCATGCAAGAGATGATTAACTAAAGCAATGGACAGCAGATATTTGTAAGCAAGATAATTCAATACATTATGTAATTGTTGCACATCTTCTTGTTCATTTATGAATTAAAAAAGGGTCATTTATTTTCAAAATGCTTGCGTGCTCACCCTACCATAAGATCACCTAGTGGCATATTCTGACATTATTTACATTAGTGTTAAAAATTGTGTCCATACTTTTAAACCTAAAAGTTTATTTATATAACTTAGAACCTATTTGAATCTTATTATAATACCTTCAATCTATCTTAATGAATCTACCATTGATGAATGGTTGTTTAAAAAAATTTCCTCTTGGAATATCATTATAACATCATCCAAGATTAGAATAAAATTTCTTGGTATCAACATAAAACCACCATATTCATAGATTAAGCTTTATAGCATAGTGAATTCACATTGAAATCAAATCAATCCTTCACAATTAGGAAAATGATCATTTGATCCATTTTTATAAACATCAAATTTTAAATGAGAAAATAAATCTATTTGCAAAATGTTCGAAGATGCTCTAGGTCAATGAAAATCATATCATGGCAAAATTTAAGAAGATAAATTAGAGATTCCTTACCTTTATTTTAACTTGACCCATGCAATTCTAATGAAAATACTACAATATTTATCAACTCTCTCTCTCTCTGGATCAAACCTACAAAAAAAATTCTCTGGTAACTTGAATTCACATTAATAAGCTATACAAAATGCATCAATGATTTCAAAAAAACCTTTAAAAAAGGACTCATGAATAAGTGTACAAAATTCTACCTTATAAGGAAGACTACTCCCTTCCATTGTATCTTTACTCTAGACTATATATAAATTTTCTCCTTATTGAGATCCTTACTACATGGTAAGAGAGTTATCTTCTATCATAACTTTATATTGGTCTTAATTAAGACCAATATCTTCTCTAACAATATGTCTACATAGAAGGCTTTCTCTTCTAGATACACTTAGAATAGATTTTGTCTTTACATGAAAGTAAATATATTTTCATATGTGAATGGACTTTAGAATACCTTCCATTTACCTTCTCAGGTCATTTTGTAGGTCCATGCCCTTCACAAGGGCTTATAAGCTACCTATAATATTCAAACACATGATTTGGAGGGAAACTCCAAATTAACTAGTTAAAGCCTTATAAGTCTCTTTATTGTTCTTATAATACATCCTAAATCATGACCAAGACCCATTATTTATATTTACATATGGACAATGAATGATCTTTTGATGCTCTTGCATCAAACTCCCTATGTACAAAATTTTGATCTCCTGATCAAAAGGCTTTTTCCTCTTCTTCCAATCTAATTTTACTTCATCTTCATGATTTATTATTCTTTTGATTTCATTCATTATCTTTTTTTTCTACTTGAGGAGTCTAATAGACTCAATATTCTCTTCATTCCTCTTTTTTTTCCTTATCCTCCATGATGAGGATATACAACTACACTCTTTTCTCTTGAGTTACCTTGAAAGACCTATTTTCTATTTCCTTCAATTCTTCCTCAAGTATACCTACACATACATCATACAATGAACTATTAAATGAAAAAAATTTAGACCTTGAGGTCTCTTCAACTTTTTGCTTCCACTCTTCAAGTCTATAGTTTGACTTATCAATCTAAATTTCTACTTTATGAGCAACATCTTGCTCTTCATTGGCTCTCTCTATCTTATTTCTATCTTATTTTTCAATTTATTTAGATGTTTGGTATTTAATCAAGGTCTCTTTGGATTCTTCATGATTTATATCAAGCTCCAAAACTGATATCTCCCTTTGCAACTATTCCATGACTTCATACACAAACAAATTGTCTAAATTATTATAATATTCACTCTCTATGACTGATGTAGTTAATTCCAAATCACTTGAAGTCTCAAAATTTGATACATAGTCATTATTTAAATGAAGAAAAAATTTATATTTTTTTACCTTATTGTACCTTCTTATTTTGAAGACCTTGTCCATCTCTTTCCTCATCAATTTCTTTAGGCAATATGATCCCCCAACACATCTCTGTTCTACATTTTGCTACTCATCTCCTTTAATTAAAACTTTTGTTTCATTGAATTTATCTTGAATGAAGATCTTATTTTACTATTCCTACTCTTTATTAGGATTTTTTGTATGCCTATACAATGATTCAATCACCTCTCGATTTGTAACATCTTCTTGATCCATGAGTCTATTCATTGACTCATAAACTACATTCTTATCAGCAACTTAAATACTTGAAAATAATATATATAAAGAAATGTTAAATGCAAAAAAATTGGGCCACTTAGCCTCTTGAGTGGTTATTTCATATTATTTTGTCTTATGAAGGTATTGATCACCTTCCTCATATGTTTTTGTCTGCATATTCATGTTGAGCTATTAGTGTAGGTTTTTATTTTTCCCTATTTTTTAATTAGGGAAATTGTTTTTCTTGTGCATACATGGAGTTTTCCTACATTTGTGGGATAGGCTAGATTATGTGGAGGTGTGTGTCATAGATGTGTCATAGGTGTCATAAGAATGTCATAAGTAACTCCCTTGATGGGAGTTACTTCTCTATTATTAGCACCTTGTCACCACCTTTCATGGAGGAGTTACAGTCTATTCTTGGGGTGCCTTGTCCACCTTTTGTGGAGGAGTTACTTATGTACTCTCCTATTTGTAGTCCTCACTTTGGCCATCTCATGTTAATCATATTTTGGTTTTCTCCATTTTGTCTTATGAAATTTATCTTCTTGTGTTATTTTCAAATTGCTTTAGCATGTATGTGGTGTGCACTTGCTTCATCTCGTGTGATCACGTCTCCATTGCACTCGCATTATCCAGATTTTGGCAACAACTCCGATATGGTATCAGAGCAAGAATGATAATCATGTGTATGGTTATGATTTTAGTTAATTTTGAAATCAAGAGGAGTGGATTTCTCTTTGTTTTATTTTATTTTTCAGATCTGATCTAAAATAAAATATATATATCATTTCTAATATCATTTTCTTGGAAATCCTTGGCCTTTTGGTGTCTTGGTTGTCTTCACTTCAGGGGCTGGTTCATCTATTTCTCTTCTTGGGTGCCATTATTGTGTGGAGCAGTAGAGGGAGGAGTAGAAACTCAAAACATCAGTCCTTCCAGCATCCTTCTATAACCAAGCTTCTACGCCTAGCTTCTGGCCTTCACTTCTACCACGCTAAGCTTCAGAAGCTACATTCTTTCCAAGTGTGCAAGCCATACAATGCGCTCTTCTAGTCAGTAGCCTGCAAGTCTGTGCCAACTTAAGCACTCAATGCCTTCTTCTAGTCCATGCCACAGTCTTTTCTTGCCTAGCAAGGTGCCAAGTACGCTGTACGGCATGTCCAACAAGTCTGCACATTTATTTTTTGTCTTTTCTGAGTTAAAATTTTGGACTATGTTATTTTGGCACCCCTTCCTTACTTGGCATCCCATTTGGTACCCCTTGGACACTTGATAATCCTTCATTATATCTATGCTTCATTATTTTCAGTTTAAAATTGACTTGTAAAACAAAAATCAGTCAATTTGACTAAATATTTAATTTTTTAGACAGTTTTGTAATTTGGGGGTTTTTCATTTAAAACTTGTATCTTCGCTTGTCGAAGATGAAGGGTGAGGCCCAGGTTGGAGAGATGCTAATTCCCCCTCACACAAACATCCTTTGGATTCCTTGTTTTGTTTTAAATCCAACGAGTGGTTTGAAGGCCACTTTCTCTCTCAAAATAGGCATTTTTTTAATGTTTTAGTGCTTTTTTTTGCAAAAACACTAGTTTACAAAAAAATTGAACCTTTAATATCTTGCAAATGGTAGCTCAAATTTGGGTGAAATTTTTTGCAAAAGTGTTTGTAATTCAATTCACCATAGTGTAGGCTTGTTATTTGTCAAAAATTCACTATTTTATAAAGTGCCAAAAATTTGGGTCTCTCGGGACGCATTTTCGGCTGAGTCCGACGTCCTGTTTGCTTAAGTCTTGCACTGATTACTCTAAGACACATTCTTAGCTGAGTCCAACATATTTTGAGCATGCACTTTCATATTTTGGGGGGGTCTCAATATTTCAAGGGGGTGTGATTTCTTTTCATAACCTTGCATATATTTGCTTTCATTCTCCTTTCTGCATAAATTCACAACTTGCAATCAACACAACTTCACCTAAATTTAGATAAAAATCCATTATTTTCAACCTAAACCTCTAACACCCATCAAATATCATGAATGGAAGGTTAATATCTCAATCATTCTTAGAATCAAAAGGTTGTATAGGATCACCATGGGTACTGAAGTAGAACCCAACACTGATGTTGAAAAGGTCAAGTGGTACAATCATAGTGATAAAGCCTATGGATTACTAAGATTTTTTGTGTCTCCATAAATTCTCTTCCATCTATAATCCTCCTAGACTCCCAATGTCATATGGGACACCTTAAAAAAGTTATTTGGGAAGCTTGATGAGATGAGAGGTCATGAGCTCGAAAACGAACTCATAATGCTAAGTCCTAGCAACTTTGACACCCTACAGGACTTCTACACTAAGTTTAAGCCCTTAGATTGCTATTGAAAGAATGAAAGATAGAGAAGAAAGGTGATCAACTCATATTTTCTATTCTCGCCAAGATAGGTCCAAGCTATTTAGTCTTTTTCTCCACTTTCCATGCCACAAAAAGTGCCCTTGGCACTACATGGAAAATGCCTTCTTTGGATTCATTCATTTCTGGCATGACTAGGGAGCAAGATAATTTAATTCAAATGGGCACAATGAAGTTTACTCAAACCCAAGATTTGATAGCTAGAAATGGTAAGGATAAGACTTCAACAAAGGAAAAGAAGAAAAAAATAAAGAACAAGAGAAGAAGAAAGAAAACACCAATCCTACCAAAAACAACACTGAGACTTCCTCTTCCAATGCTAAACCTAATAAGGAGAAGGTTAAGTGTGCCTACTATAAAAAGATAGGGCATGATGAACACAAATGCATGAAGAAACAAATAGATCACCTAACTCATCTTCTAGAGAAGAACAACATAGGTGTTCCTGAGTCTATCAAGCAAAATTCATCTATCCAAGATTCTACTAAGGCAAAAGTCAAGGGTAAGGAGAAAGAAAAGTTAAAGGCCCTTGTAGCTACATCAACTTCTACATCTTCATGGGTCATAGACTCTGGTGCTTCTCACCACATGGGCTCTTCACTAGTTGAGTTTTCATCTTTAGAGCCTTGTAGCATGACTTCAATTAGTTTGGGTGATGACACTTCAATTTCTATTGTAGGGAGAGGGTTAGTTTAAATGGAAGGAGGAAAATTCAATAATGTTCTAAGTGTTCCTTCTCTTTCAACCAATCTCCTATCAGTGTATCAAATCACTCACATTGGTCAGGGCATGAGAGTTGAGTTTTCACCAGATTCAGTGGCTATCAGGGAGTTGCATAGTGATACTACAGTGGCAGTGGGTAGGGCAGATCACCAAGTTAGGTTATACACCTTCTCACATTTTACATCAGATTCTTCTCCAACAACATTGTTGACTCATTCAGATGGAGTTAGGAAATTGTGGCATGAGCGGTTTGGCCACCTTAACTACCGTTACCTTGAGAAACTTTGAAAACATGACATGGTCATTGGCTTGCCTCGTGTTTAATTCTCAAAAGGAATATGTGAGGGGTGCTCCCTTGGGAAGCATCCCAAAGCAAAATTTGACAAAGGCAAAGCTTGGAGGGCTTCACAACCTTTGGATTTAGTCCACAGTGATGTATCAAGACCCTTTCCCAAACCATCTTTCACAAGGGCCAAGTACATCCTCACTTTCATTGATGATTTCTCTAGGTACACTTGGATATATTTTCTAAAACAAAAGTCTGAAGTGTTTGAAAATTTTCTAGACTTCAAGGCTCTTGTTGAGAAACAAAGTGAGAAATCCATCAAGGTTCTTCAAACTAATAATGGAGGGGAATATGTTAGCATCAGGTTTGAGTAGTTTTACACCATAGAGGGGATTAATTTGTAGCACACAGTCACTTACAATCCTTTATAGAATGGGGTTGTAGAATGCAAGACTAGGTTCTTGAAAGAGATGGGTAGCTATATGATTCACTCCAAATCCTTAGCACCATTGTACTGGGCTGAAGTCATCAATTGTGCTTGTTACATTCAAAATAGGGTTCCTCACAAATATTTGAAAGGGATAACACCCTTTGAAGCTTGGCATAAAAGGGAACCTAATGTTGAGCACCTGTGTGTTTTCAGATCCCCAGCCATGACCCACATTTTGAAGAAGAAACACAAAGCTATGGAACATCAGTCCAAGCCTTGCATCTTTGTAGGATATCTAGATGGTATTAAGGGATATAACCTTCTAGATCCAGTCACTCATGAGTTGTTCATCAAGAGAAGTTTCCATTTTTAGGAGAGTCCTAAAGACTCAACACTTGAAACTTCTTCTCCCTCATCAGATCTACTTCTTCATGATGATTCCTCATCAGATTCAAATCATCCACAATAGGTTCTTGAGCTAGAGACATCTTCTTCTTTAAGTTTAGATAGCGAAGATAGTGATTCAGAGTCATCCACCTCTAGTTAGTTAGAGGATGAGGAGTTAGAACCTAACTCACCCACTTCTAAGACACTTTGGGCTAAACAGACACTTGAGAGTGTTGGCACTTGGGTAGGAGATTCCACTGATGATAGACATACTAGGGGGGATTTTCAGAGAGATCCACATGCCTTCTTTGCTACAATTTCAGATCCAGAGACCTTTTGAGAGGCATCAGGGGTACCTGAGTGGGATAGCGCTTTGGAGGAAGAATATTCTTCCTTAATCAAAAATCACACTTGGGATTTGACTTCACTTCCTAAGGGAAGAAAGATGGTTCAATGTAGGTGAATATATTAGACCAAGTTTACAACAGATGGGTCGATTGATAAGTATGATATGCGATTGGTCACCAAGGGTTTCTCACAGGTGGCAGGCATTGAATACTCAGAGACCTTTGCTCCCATTGCAAAGATGACTTCTATCTAACTCAACTTGACTATTAGCACATCACATTTTTGGGATGTGCATCAGATGGATGTGAAGAGTGCCTTTCTTCATGAAGACCTAGAGGAGGAGATCTACATGGAGCAGCCACCAAGATTTATTCAAGATTCTTCCTTAGTATGCAGACTTAGGAAATCTATCTATGGCCTCAAATAGGCCCCTCAGGCTTGGTATGCCAAGATGGATTCTTTTCTTCTCACAGTGGGTTTCACTAGGTGCCATTCTGATCCCAATGTCTACTTCTTATGGCATGATGATTTACTCTTGATTTTGGTTCTATATGTTCATGACCTTTTGATCATCAAGAGTTCTTCATCATCTATTATAGTGGTGAAGGCATCTCTTTAGGATAGATTTGACATGACAGACTTGGATTTATTGCACTACTTCTTTGGCATCGAGATCTCATAGTCAGATTCAAGGATTTCTCTTACATACCCTAAGTATGCTCTTGACTTATTGGCTCAGTTTCACATGGCTGATTGTAAGCCATCTCTGACTCCCTTTCTATCAGGAGTCAAGCTTGAGGCTGATTGTTCTTCACCATTGGTTGATGCCACTTGATATTAACAACTTGTTGGTAGTCTCATCTACTTGACTCAGACTAGGCTCGGCATATCATATATAGTGGGACTTGTCTCTAGATTCATGTAGGAACCTCATGAGCTACATTAGAAAGAACTAAGAGGATCTTGCATTACATATAGGGTTCATATAGATATGGGATTCATTACAGATTTGGCATAGAGGTTGACTTGGTTGGATATATAGATTCAGAATAGGCTAGCGATTCACAGACTTGCAAGTCCACTTCTAGTTACAGTTTCTCTCTAGGTTCTATTCCTATCAATTGGACTAGCAAGAAGCAAAATGTTATTGCTATATCATCCATAGAGGCAGAGTACAGGGGAGCTGTTAATGTAGCTATTGAGGCTATTTGGCTTTAGGGGATTCTTTTTGAGTTTGGCATTCCTATTAGGCAGCCCACCATCATTTATTATGACAACTAGAGTACCATTTAGATTTGTAGGAATTTGGTTCAATACCAGTAGATGAAGCATATAGATATTCACATGCATTTCATTTGGGAGCTTATTCATAGTTAGGTCATTAACTTGATAAGCAAGTTGCAGACATCTTCACCAAACCTTTCACTCAGAGCAAGTTCATTCATCTACGAGCTCTTCTTGGGGTGCGGTCCACATCTACATTAGCATGAGCATCATCTTTTGGGGGGGCTTCTAGCCTCTTCATTTCTTTTATGTCTCTCTTTTGGGGGGGGGAGTTTTTTCCCACAGGTTTTCTCCTTTTCTCTACCTTATGGGAGATTGAATTTATACATGGGTACCTCATCAGGCCTAGTTTTTTAAACCCATTTTATATTTCCACGCTGCCCACCTAAGCTACGCTTATGGGGGTATTAGTGTAGGTTTTTATTTTCCCCTATTTTTAATTAGGGAAATTGTATTTCTTGTGCATACATGGAGTTTTCCTACATTTGTGGGATAGGCTAGCTCATTTGGAGGTGTGTGTCATAGGTGTGTCATAGGTGTCATAAGAATGTCATAAGTAACTCCCTCAATGGGAGTTACTTCTCTATTCTTAGCACCTTGTCACCACCTTTCGTGGAGGAGTTACAGTCTATTCTTGGGGTGCCTTGTCCACCTTTTGTGGAGGAGTTACTTACGTACTCTCCTATTTGTAGTCCTCACTTTGGCCATCTCATGTTAATTAGATTTTGGTTTTCTCCATTTTGTCTTGTGCAATTTATCTTCTTGTGTTATTTTCAAATTTCTTTAGCATCTATGTGGTGTGCACTTGCTTCATCTCATGTGATCACGTCTCTATTGCACTTGCATTATCCAGATTCTAGCAACAACTCTGATATGAGCTTCTTTAGCTCACTCTTGAGTTGCTTACATAATAACTCATTTTTTTCTTTCTTTTATCTACTATCACTTTTACTAGCCATCTTACCTTATTTTTCATTACCCATCCACACCATGGGTTCTTCATGCTCTCAACCATGAGCTTTACGAATGCTATATTATGCTTTACCTCGTTTATTTATCTTTAAAAGTCTTCCTTTCTTTATTTTCTTCTCAATTCCACTTATTTTTACTTCTTAATTTGATCATTTACCTTAGTCAGCTCCTCAATCCCTCTTTTCAATTCCTCCAACTCTATCTTTTACCTCACCTTAGTCTATTTCACCTCAATATTTTGGTAAACTATCCAAGACTTATTCTTAGATCTTCTTATAAGATCATTCAATATGGTCTTGTCTTTGAGCTTCACAAGCTCTTCTTCAAGACTTCTTGGCTTTCACTTTCTTCTTAATCCTTTCTAGGCTTTGGATACCTTGAATTATTCTTCTATAGTTCCTAAAACTAAATAACATTGAAACACAATCAGTCCTCAAGAGTTTTGAAACAACTTTCCATGATATTCTTATTACCTTTTCTTCTTGCAAGCTTGATCTCCATAACTTTAAGCATCACGAAAGATCTTAATCTCTACAAAAATTGATTAGCAAGAGCCAAATTTTCCTTTTCAAGAAATTCCCATTCTTTGGTAGCATTAATGATGCAAGTAAGCTACTTTCAATCTTTTTCTATGACTCCACTTATACACTTCATTATATAATTGATGATCATATAGTAGAGATCATTTTTTTATACTAAAAATAAGGTGATATATATTCATTTATTCCATTAAAATGACTTATTTAATTACAAAAATTTGGAAGAAAACATTCTAAATAAATACTTAGACTCTTGCCTTCAAATTAGCAGTCCTACCAACATTCATACCAAATTTGAATAGAGCATTACCATTCTGTTATGTCCTATTATCAATTCCAATTGACTTCTAAAAAAATACCATTTTGAATAAATCAGAGGAGAATGGATCCCTTATAGTCTTTTCCCATCATCTTTATAACATTCTCAAATGTTTTATTGCCTTCACCAAATATTCCACCTTTTACAAGATACCAATGATTTCAAAGGAAAATCACAATGCATAATGGCACATGTAGGTCATCTCTAATCAGACTTTGATAGTGAATATATAATGGTTTAGTGGAATTTTTTTATAACGACAACCCCATCAAGCTTTTCTATGACGTAATACACTTATTAAGAACCTATTAAACATTCATAGGCACTTTACTAAATTTCAAACCTGACCATGATCCATAATTGGATGAATACTTATCTCATGTCAATTATTAACCAAAATTTATTCACTGTAAGCAACATAGAAAGAAATAAACCACATACCTTACTTCATTAGGTATTCCCTTCCCATGGAGCATTTAGATATGCATGAACATAGTCTGCTTTGAGTCCTAGAAAACATAAAGAGAATCCACTAAAAGTTCCCTTGACCAATATTATAAGGAGAAATCTACAAATGAATTTAAAAAAGACCCAAATACTTCCATAGTCCAAATCAATATCGAGAAACTAAAAACTTATTAAAAAATAGATAGATTTATTTGTTGACTATCATAATCCAAGAACGATTGAAAGCTTGGTTCACACATAAAGATAAATGACTCTCTCCTCTAATTCTTAGTTGAAATATAAGTTGAGGTGGAATTTACTTTCAATGCCATAATCAGTCTATAAATTTTAGAAATACTGCACCTTATTTCAAAACATTGATACCATACCAGATCAATCAGTAATTTATGTATACAAAATTACATATAGGTTTTAATTTGCTTGTTGATATCTCAAAGCCTAAATTTCCTCTTTGAGAGGTTGATCAACATATCTAAATAAATTCTAAATAATTTAATATCAAATATTTTTGGGAATATGACCTAACTACCTCCTCTAACTTCTATAATATCAAATTTGAATATCATACATAAATGTCGAAAAACACCTTATTTACATCTATGTTAAAAATTGCATCCATACTTTCAAACATGAAAGTTGATTCATATAACTTAGAACTTGTTTGAATCTTATTCTAACACCTTCGATCTAGCTTAATGACTCTATCATGGATGAATGGTTGTCAACAGAAGTGTCCTCTTATAATATCATTATAACATCATCCAATATTAGAATAAAATTTCTTGGTATCAAATATAACCACCATATTCATAGATTGAGCTTTATAGAATAGTGAATTCACATCAAAATCAAATTAGTCCTTTAAAAAATTAGGCAAATGATCATTTGATCCATTTATACAACAATAAAATGTTAAATGATAAAATAAAACTATTTGTAGAATCTTAAAATATTATTATTTCAACTTCCTATAGCCACCTACCACATGATAGTTGCTATCATTAGATGTATTTTTTTTAAATTTGAAATTTTTTCCATCTTTTAGAGTTTGATGGCGAAAGGATGAGTTAGGTGAGTTTTTTCATAAAGTAAAAAAAGAAAAGAAGGAAGATGTATTGAAGAAGATATCATTCAATGTAACTACCAAAAAGAGGAATGTGAGAAGCAAAAAACATTCTAACATAATAGCCCATTATAGATGGAATATATAGATCAAAAAATGTGCAAACAATAGCAACCTAAAGTAGCCTATAGCACCCTACAACAAACAATATCAAGGAGAAAAATAACTTGCAGTAGCCTATAACAGCTTGTACCAAACCATAGCAAAGAGAGAGAGATATAAAAACAACAAGGAGAGAAATAGAGCATCCCATAACAACCTAAAATAATAGCTCATAATAGCCTCTAGTAGTCTATATTAGCCTATAGAAGCCTATCACAACATACACTAGTAGCCCATAGTAGCCTATAGCATCCTGTAGTAAAGGGAAAATAGAGTAGCCCATAGCAAGGAAGTAGAGGAGAGTTATATATTGACATTAGCTAGACAAGAACAAGGAAATATCAAAGGTTTTTATATACAACTATAGCTATGATTGTAAGAGAAATTTTTAAGATTTAAATATATTTAAGTTTTAGTGTTTACTTATCCATTTTATATCCTCCCTTGTTTCTATCTATTGGTGGTTATTTATTTCCCACCTGGGCCTATATATTATTAGCAATTTCCTCCCATACAACCATTAGTGTTGTAGTATTTTTTTTTCCAATAATTGGTATTAGAGCTATTGGTGAAGGGTAGCCAAGTTGTGAGTGCATTCAGACATGGAAACATGAATTTTAGGGTCTTGGTAGTAATAACCCATATTTGATAGGAAAAATTATGATTTATGGAGTATTAAGATGAAGACAATATTAAACTATCAAGAGCTATGGGAGTTGGTTGAAGCTGACTATAATGAGGTTACAGACATAGCATACTTTAATGTCTTGACTCAAGCACAAAATAATGTGTTAAAGGAGAATAGGAGGAAAGATGCCAAATCACTTAGCTACATACAAATGGCTTTGGTTGACTAAATCTTTCCTAGGATATTAGTAGATGTTCATTCAAAGAAAGCATGGGATATCTTACAAAATGCATATCAAGAGAGTGAAAAGGTGAAACTTGTCAAGTTACAACTCTTAAGAAGAGAGTTTGAGACCATACAAATTAATGATAATGAGTCAATCAATGACTTCTTCACAAGAATAATAAACATAGTAAATTAAATGAAGACATGTGGTGATACTCTTGAAGACCATAGGATCATGGAGAAGGTTTTGAGGAGCCTTTTAATTAGATTTGGTCCTATAGTGGTTGTTATATAAGAATCAAATAATTTGAGGTAAATGATGGTTGATGAGCTAATGGGTTCCTTGTAAACCCATGAACAAAGGTTGAATAGGTCAGCCACCTCCTCCCATGACCAAGCATTCAAGACTAATGTCAATGTGAAAGGAAGGAGGAGAGGATCAAATAATAGAGGAAGAAAAAGAACATTCAGTAGTTAAGAAGGTGGATACATAGGCATCAATAATAACATGGAAGAGGAAGAGGAAAGAGTAGCAACACTTCTAAAGGTAGATCTACACAAAGGTATGATAAGTCTAGCATCCAATGTTATTATTGTAAGAGGTGTGGACATTATGCTAGTGAGTGTAGAAAGAAGGAATATGACATGAATAGGTAGAATTATAATTTTAATTATACATAAGAGGATGAACCAAAAAGGAATGAGAAAGGAGGAAGCTTGTTTATAACATGTAACATTGCTGAGCAAAGTGCCAAAGAAACATGGTATTTGGATAGTGGTTGTAACAACCACATGAGTGGAAACAAAGAGATGTTCAAACACATACATGAGAAAATAAAATATGTTAAGCACATGATATATTGAGAGGGGGGGTGAATTAGTATATCATATATCTTATAAAACTTTCCCTGAACAAAGTTCCACTTAATCAAACATTCAAGATATGCAATAAAAATCACACAATAAACACCACACAAGATAGAGAGAGACACTAGATATAATGTGGAAACCTAATGTGGGAAAAACCATGAAAAATAGTCTCAAGTATATGAATGAACACCAACCCAAACAATATTCACAAGCACCAACTTGTAGGAGCACCAACCGCTTTGCTGAGCACCAACCCATAGGAGCACCAACCCCTTTGCCGAGCACCAACCTAGAAAAAATTCATGGGAACCAACCCCTTTGCTGAGCACCAACCTAGCAAAAATTCATGAGCACCAACCCACAAGAGCACTAACCCCTTTGCCGAGCACCAACCCAACAACAATTTGTGAGCACCAACCCACAGGAGCACCAACCCCTTTTTGTATACCACACACCTATCTCAATGTTGCTATCTCAACAAATGATAGTTCATTACAACATAATTTTCCTCTCTTTCACCTTTGCTCTTATAAGCTAGATATAACAAATACAAATCATATTCATCTCTCACAATTACTCTTCTAAGCTAGATATTACAATATCAAATCAACCTCTTTCTCTCATATTACAAATGGATTCTCAAGCCTTTATTTAGAGCTTTCCAAATGACCTTTGGCCTTCCCCCTTTGTGGCCCTTCAATCATAATGGAAAATGGTGCCAAACTTGTATGACCCTTCATATTCTTGCCTTTGAAAAGTCATGTGGTGACCCTTCATGACCAAAAACATCCTTCCCACTTTTACCCTTATCTTCATGACTTTTCATATTCCTTAAAGTGTCCCTTCATGAGAAATTGTGCCCTTCCTCTTTTGTCTTCACTTGGTGACTCTTGGAATTCCCCAAGATGACTCTTCTTGGGAAATTGCGTCCCATACTTCTTTTATCTTTACCCTATGGCTCTTTGACTTCTCCATGGGCCCTTCTTTTGTCTCTTATGCAACCAAAAATATATTCATTAATATTAAATAAATATTAACTCACATTATCCAAGATATATTTATTACAAACAACATTAAATGTAATGGGGCCTTTATCACCAATAATGCTAGACCTTTGACATCAATGGCAATATTTCCAACAATCTCCCCCTTTGTCATTGATGGAAACCTCAATCCTGAAACTACCATAACCTATCACCTACACATACTGTCATCTAAAAACATGCAGTAACTCCCCCTTATTGTAGCAACTTGTACATGTTCCCTATACCTATTTTTGCACTTGTACCTATACCTATTATTCTCCCCCTTTGACATCAATGGCAAAGGGCCTACCTACAGCTAACACTTAACTCCCCCTCAACTGATGCTAAACATCAATGGTAGGAAGTAAAAGAAATTACTCCAACTCCTCTTACAGATCTTTGAATGTGTCCTTTGATCGTGCCTTTGAGAAGATATTTGACAATACATATCAATTGTTCCCTATCCTTTGAGCATCTGCAATCAACTCATTTGAATCTTTTCTTCTAATCTCACAACCTTCTTTATGAAAATTTAATGTGTATCCTTGATCACATATTTGACTAACACTCAATAGATTATGCTTAAGACCTTTTACATAAAAAACATTCTTAGTCTTAGTTCTAACATAATCCAAACTCAAAGTACCTTTTTTGGCTATCCTATCAGTGGTTTTATCTCCAAATCTTAGTATACCACCATTGATCTTCTTTAGAGTAATGAACTTACTTTTATCTCCTATCATATGCCTTAAACATCCACTATCAATTAACCATGGCTGATCTTTACCTCTTACATGTAGGGATGTTTGAACCATTATAGAATCTTTGGGTTTTTTCTTCTGCCATGAACATGTCTGAACCTTCTTATTGATGAATGAAGCTTTGAAATTCTAATCCTTCTTGACTAACTCAAATACACTTCTACAATACTAATCTATGTTTCTAAAGTTGTTACACTTGTAGCATATTATGGTCTCTTCATCAAAGATTGATAGAGGAGCAAAAGAGTTGTGGCTTCTTCTTGACTCTACTTGACTTTCCTTTTCCTTATTTTTGAAATTGTTAGCTCTTTTTCTGCATTCTAATTTCTTGTGACCATATCCATTACAATAAAAATAATAGCCATAAAAATAAGACCTATCTATATATCTCTGACCTAATTGCCTTTTGTAGCTTTGTTCCTTATAGCCTTCTCTATTTGAAGTGTCCTCTGTATTCTTCACTTCTCCCCTTTTTGTTTCCTCTTTTGTAAGAGCTTCAACATAGCCCTTTTTCTTATAAAATCCAGTCCCTGTCTTATCTAAATTTGCTTTTTGACTTTCCAATATCTTATTTAACATGTTAGTGTTATCCTCAATTCTTGAATCACTAACTACTTTATCATTGACTGCTTTCTCAATATCTTCTTTTAAAGAGGCAGTTTCAATAACATACCTTTGACATTATTTTCTTGCTATTTCCAATTATGTTGTGAGATCTTCTTCATTCTTCTTGGCTTCTTCCAAGTGTGTTGTTAGATCATCAATAATTTCCTTTGACTCCTTTTCATTTTCTTTGATCTGGTGTTTTAATCTTTGATTCTTCTTCCTAACATCTTCTAACTCTTCTAAGGCACAAATGAGCTCTCCTTCAATATTCACTTCAACTTACTCCTCTTCTTCTTCTTGATCACCTTCATGTATGGCCATGAATAAAATCTCTTCTTCTGAATCGCTGACTCCACTATCTTTGACTGAGCTAGGATCCTTAGAATACATGATCTTCTTCTCAAATCCCTTCTTAGATTTGCCTTTGAAATTATTATTATATGTAGGCTTTTCTTCTTCATCATCATTACCCTTATTTGGGAATCTAGCTAAAAAATGTCCAATATTTCCACAATTAAAACATTTAAAAGGTAATTTTCCTTGATATTTACCTGTTCCTCTTTTTGGCTTGTGAATGAAAAGTGCTCCGTTGTCATCTTCATCATCACTGGAACTATCACTTGATTCTTGAATCTTAGCTTTCTCTTTCTTTGATGTCTTGAAAGCTACTTCTCTCTTTGAGGGTTTATCATGTTTTGTCCGCATCTTATATGCTGTGAGAATACCATGAAGCTCATCCATCTTTAGCTTGGCTAAATTCTTCATCTCCTCAATTGCCAAAACCTTTGAATCATATCTCATTGGTAGAGATCTCAAAACCTTGTACACCACTGTTGAGTCATCCAACATTTCTCCAAGACCTTTAATCTAATTTGCGATTTGATCAACTCACAAAAGATAACTTGCTATATCTTCTTCTCCTTCCATCTTCAAACTTTCAAACTACCTTCTAAAAGTCTGAATCTTAGCTTTCTGAACCTTTCCATCACCTTTGTAAATATTCTCAAGTTTTACCCAAGTTTCAGGATTAGATTTACATTGCATAACTTTAACAAATATAGATTCACATAGAACACATAAAATAACATTTAAAGCTTTAGCATTACATTCACTTGCCTTCTTTTCTACTGGAGTAATTACAAATGTCTATGGCTATTCATATTCCTCCACCACTGCTTTCCATATGTCAAATCCAAGAGCCATCAAATAAACCTTCATTCTCATGCTCTAAAAAGCATAATTCATCCCATCAAATAGAGGTGCCTTATTTGTAGAAAATCCTTCTTGTGACACAGCCATCATGCTTTCCTGATCTACCTTTAAGCCGTAAAAATTTTCAAAAGGAACCTACTTTGATACCAATTGTTAAGCATGGGATATATTGAGAGGGGGGTGAATCAATATATCATATATACTATAAAACTTTCCCTTAGCTAAATTACACTTAATCAAACATTCAATATATGCAATAAAACTCAAACAATAAATACCACATAAGATAGAGAGAGACACCAGATATAACATGGAAACCTAATGTGATAAAAACCATGAAGAATAATCTCAAGTATATGAATTAGCACCAACCTAAATAATATTTTCAAGCACCAACTTGTAGGAGCACCAACCCCTTTCCTGAGTACCAACGCAATAACTATTCATGAGCACCAAACCATAGGAGCACCAACTCCTTTGTTGAGCACCAACCCAACAACAATTCATGAGCACCAACCCATAGGAGCACTAAACCCTTTGCTGAGCACCAACCCAAAAATAATTCATGAACACCAACCCATAGGATCACCAACCCCTTTGCTGAGCACCAACCTAGCAACAATTCATGAGCACCAACCCATAGGAGCACCAACCCCTTTGCTGAGCACCAACCCAACAACAATTTGTGAGCACCAACCCACAGGAGCACCAACCCCTTTGTCTATACCACACACTTATCTCTCAATGTTTCTATCTCAACAAATGATAGTTCATTACAACATCTCTTTCCTCTCTCTCACCTTTGCTCTTCTAAGCTAGATATAACAAACACATATCATATTCATCTCTCACAATTGCTCTTCTATGCTAGATATTACAAGATCAAATCAACCTCTTTCTCTCATATTAAAAATGACTTCTCAAGCCTTCATTTATAGCTTTCCAAATGACCTTTGGCCTTCCCCCTATGTGACCCTTCAATCCTCATGGAAAATGGTGCCAAACTTGTATGACCCTTCATATTCTTGCCTTTGAAAAGTCATCTGGTGACCCTTCATGACCAAAAACGTCCTTCCCACTTTTGTCCTTATCTTGGTGACTTTTCATATTCCTCAAAGTGTCCCTTCATGAGAAATTATGCCCTTCCTCTTTTATCTTCACTTGGTGACTCTTGGAATTCCCCAAGATGACTCATCATTGGAAAATGCATCCCATCCTTCTTTTATCTTTACCCTGTTGCTCTTTGACTTCTCCATGGGCCCTTCTTTTGTCTCTTATGCAACCAAAAATATATTCATTAATATTAAATAAATATTAACTCACATTAGCCAAGATATATTTATTACAAACAACATTAAATGTAATGGGGCCTTTATCACCAATAATGCTAGATCTTTGACATCAATGACAATATTTCTAACAAAATCAGAGGTGAAGATGGGAAACAATGATAAATTTCTTATGATGGGTAAGGGCAGCATTTCAATCCACACAAGGTAAGGTGACAAAAGGAAAATTCATGTGTTTACTATGTATCTATGTTAAAACACAAACTTATCAGCATTGGATAGCTTGTGAAAAATGGGTACAAGATCAGATTTGAGAATTGAGAGTGCATCATCTCTGATAGGATTGGCTGGAATAAGAAGATAATGATAGTCAAGATGACAAGTAATCAGATGTTTCCATTAAGAATGTAAAGTGAGCTCATAACATCGTTCAAAACAATGATATTAGATGAAGCTAATATTTGGCATCTTAGGTATGGTCATTTGAGCTTTAGAGGGTTGAATCTTATTCATAAGAAACACATGATGAAGGGGCTACCCCTTATAGAACAACTAAATAAGGTGTGTGAAGGATTCATATTATGGAAGCAACATAGGAGTGCATTTCTTATGGGTAAGGCATGGAGAGCTAGATCTCTATTAGCATTGATCCATTCAAACTTGTGTGGTCTAATGAAGACCTCCTCCCTATCCAAAAATTTCTATTTAATGGCATTCATAGATGATTACAACTAAAAGATATGGGCATACTTCTTGAAGAACAAATCAAAAGAATTTGAGACCTTCAAGCATTTCAAGGCCATAGTGGAGAAGCAAAGTGGCCACTACATCAAGATTTTGAGGATGGATAGAGGGGGAGAGTATATATCCAATAAATTCATGAATTTTTACAAGGATCATGGCATAAATAAGCAATTTATAGCCAGGTATACACTGTAGTAAAATGGTGTGGCTAAGACAAATAATAGGACCAGCCAAGAGATGTCAAGGAGCATGCTAAAGGCAAAAGGGTTGCCTAATGATTTTTGGATTGAGGTTGTATCAATAGCCATGTACTTGTTAAACATTTGTCTAATGAAGAGTGTAAGGGATGTGATCCCTTAAGAAGCATGGATCAACTAGAATCCAAGTGTAGAACACCTTAAAGTGTTTGGTTGTGCATCATATGCTCACACCCCAAGAAAATAATGAGAAAATATGATGACAAAGGTGAGATGTGTATTTTCATAGTGTATAGTGACCAATAAAAGGCATACCAATTGTATAATCCCATCACCAAAGATCTCATAATCAGTCTAGATGTTTAATTCATTGAGCATGAAGCTTGAGAAGAGAGACAAGGAGAAGAGCATGTGGAAACAAGCATTGGTGGACCCTTTATTAAATATAAAATAGTAGGTGGTACAACCACCAATGCACCAACATAGACAAATATTTATCAAAGGGTTGATACATCTAGTGGTAACAGCCATAAAGGAGGTCAAGGAGTTATTCATGAGTCAACATCCTACTCCTCTAACTTAAGTCAATATCAAGTATGGACAAGAATCTTACAAGCATTTTATGAGTAGTCAAGGTATGATAAAAATGAAGATGAAACTATGAATTATGTACTATTTCTATTAGCTAATCCTATCTACTTTTAAAAAGCAATCAAGGATAGCAAGTGGTGTGAGGCTATGGATGAAGAGATGCATGCCATAGCGAGAAATGACACATGGGAGTTAGTTGACCTACTAAAAGGAAAAGAGGTCATAGGATTTAATTAGGTATAAAAAACAAAAACTACTCCCAAAGGAAAGATAGAGAGGCATAAGGCAAGGCTAGTGGTGAAGGGTTACAAGCAAAATCCTAGACGTGATTATAATGAAACATTTACACCTGTAGCAAGGCTAGAAACCGTAAGAATAATCATAGCCATTGCTACCCAACACAAGTTGAAGGTGCATCAAATGGATGTGAAGTTAGAATTATTGAATGGAGTGATAGAAGAAGAGGTTTACATGGGACAACCACTTAGATATGAGAGTCTCAAGCATGAGAACAAAGTGTATAGGCTAAAAAAGGCATTGTATGGGCTCAATTAAGCCCCAAGAGCATGGTATAACCATATAGACTCATATTTATTGAGAAATAGTTTTAAAAATAGTGTAAGTGAGCCCACATTATACATCAAATCATGTAAGGAAGGTATGTTAATTATTTTATTATATGTGGATGATCTTATAGTCACCAATAATGTAAATCAATCCATTGAAGAATTTAAAATATCCATGAAAAATGAGTTTGAAATGATTGATTTGGGCTTCTTAAAGTACTTTCTTGAGATAAAATTCAATAAAATGGATGAAGGCATATTCATATTCCAATCAAAGTATGCAAAGGAGATCTTAGAGAGGTTCATGATGATGGACAACAAGCCTATGTTTACTCTAGCTGAGACAAGCCTTAAGTTATGCAAAGATGATTGTAGCGATAATGTAAACCCTACATGTTATGAGATCCTAGTGAGAAGTCTAATGTATTTGACTAAAAAAAGGTTAAATATCATGTATTTAGTTATCCTTATATCAATATTCATGGATATGCCAAAGGAGACACATTGGTAATTAGGCAAGATGATATTGAGGTACGTGAATAGAGCAAGAGATTATGGTGTTTTGTATGTAGCAACAGATGATTTTTAACTTGTTGGTTACATGGATAGTGATTGGGTAGGTATCCTTGATGACCAAAAGAGCACCTCTAGGTATGAATTTTATCTTGGGTTAGGATCCATATCTTGGGCTTCAAAGAAATAACTGATAGTGTCACTTTCTATATCTAAAGTGGAGTATATGCCAATCAATGCAGTAGCATGTCAAGCTATATAGTTAAGAAGGATAATTTATGATCTGGATGAGGAACAACAAGGATATTCTATGGTTTATTATGACATTTTATCATCTATATCGTTGTCAAAGAACCCTATATTTCATGGTAAGATCAAACACATTACAAATAGGTATCACTTAATTCATGAGATCGTAAAAAATCATGTCCTAAAGCTTAGCTTTTCTATGTCTAATCAGTATCTAGCTGATATTTTTACTAAACCATTACCTAAGGAAACTTTCATGCACCTAATAAAAAGGTTATGGGTCATAAATGTATCAGCATTAGGCCTACATAGTGTTATTGTAGCTCTAGAGTCTTACAACAGAGCTATAGACTTGAGTAATAAAGCTTCATACTTACATAAAATGGATGCAAAAGCATTTGATAAGTAAAAAATAAGTTATAAGGAGGTTTTAGAGACTAAGAAGAGTTTCATTGACCATGGTAAGAAGGTCAAAAATAAGGGGGAGTGTTAAAATATTATTATTTTGACTTCCTACAGCCACCTATTGACCATGACAATTGCTGTCATTAAATACTATTTTTTTTAAATTTGAAATTTTGCCTATCATTTAGAGTTGGGTAGTAAAATGATGAGTTAGGTGAGTTTTATGATAAAGATAGAAAATAAAATAAGGAAGATGTATTGAAGAAGATAACATTCAACGTAGATACAAAAAAGAGGAATGTGAGTAGTAGAAAACATTCCCACATAATAGCCCATTATATAGGGAATATACAAAGAAAAAAAGTGCAAGAATAGTATCTTGTAGTATCCCATAGCACCCTAAAATAGCTAGTAGTAAATAGAGATGCATCATGTAGCAGCCAGTAGTAACCTATGGTAAAGAGAGAGATAGAGCAATAATAAGGAAAGAAATAGAGAAGCATATAGTAGCCTACAATAACATCCTATAGTAGCTTAAAACAACCCATAATAGCCTACAACAAACCATAAAAACCTATAGTATCTTGTATTAACCTACAATAGTATCCCATACAATCCTACATCAACTAGTAGGAAAGGGACAATAGAGTAACTTGTAGCAAGGAGGCAGAGGAGAGTTATATGTTGACAGTAGTTAAATAAGAATAAGTAAATATCAGAGGTTTTTATATATATCTATAGCTAAGATTGTAGAATAAATTTTTGAGATTTAAATATATGCAAGTTTTAGTGTTTACTTATCCATTTTCTCTCCTCCCTTGTTTCTATTTATTGGTGGTTATTTTCTGCCCACTTGGGCTTGTATATTTTTGGTAATTTCTTCCCATACAACCAATAGTGTTTTAGAATTTTTTTTCCAACATATAATGTTTTAAGATGCTTTGAGTCAATAAAAATCATATCATGGAAAAACCCAAGAAGATAAATTAGATATTCCATACCTTTGTTTTAGCTCAACCTATGGAATTCTAATGAAAATACTAGTGTATTTATCAACTATCTCTCTTTGGATCAAACCCATACAAATAAAATATTCTCCAATAACCTAAATTCACACTGATAATCCATCTAAAATGCATCAATTATTTCAAAAAAATGTTAAAAAAGACTAAGAAATAAGTGTATAAAATTCCACCTTATAAGGCAGACTATCCCCTTCCATTCTATCTATACTATAGACTATATATAATTTTCTCCCTTATTGATATCCTTACTATGTGGTAAAAGAGCTATATTCTATCATAGCTTTAGATTGGTCTTAATTAAGACCAGTATTTTCTCTAACAATATGTCTATGTAGAAGGCTTTCTCTTTTAGATACACTTAGAATAGATTTTACCTTTACATGAAAGTAAAGATATTTTCATATGTGAATGGACCTTAGAACACCTTTTCATTTACCTTTTGAGGTTATTTTGTAGGTCCATGCCTTTCATAAGGGCTTACAATCTACCTATAATATTCAAATACATGATTTGGAGGGAAACTCCAAATTATCTAGTTGAAGCCTTCTAAGGAGTTTTATTATCCTTCTAAGGCATCCCAAATCATGACCAAGACCCACTTTATATATTTACATATGAAAAATGAATGAAATTTTGATGCTACTGCATCACATATAGCTATTTTAATTAAATAAAGAACTATGTAGGGATAAAAAATATAAGGATAAACATTGATAAGTGTGAGAAGGATTGGGTTGAAAAAGGAGAAATCACCATACATCTATGGGATCAATTCTTATATTTAACCCTAGATGTTTATCAAAATACACGGTACATGTATCAAGAGATTTAGAAAGGAACCTCTATATGGGAGGACATAAAAATGTATCTCTATAAAACCTTTAATTTTTAGGACCAAATACCTAGATTTGTCATGGATTATAGAAGATAACAACATTCTCATTCATGCAAGACTATCATAAATTATGACTTATAAAAATATAAATATAATACATTATATTAGGGTATATGGATGAATGGGAACAAAGTTTTACAATCACAAGATAGTTATTAAATAATGTGTAAATAAATGGCATAATAAAAGAACTTGAGAAAATGATATAATGTATAAAAATCATAAAACAAGAGGAGGAAGATGAGGAAAAATCTTAAACATTAAAATAAAAATAGAGGAAATAAAAAGAGAACTACTAGGTATTACATTAGATAAAACAAAATATTTTTATAAACCTCTTAAAATTAGAGAGGAAGATATAAATACAAAGATAAATCCTAATATGGAAAAAATAGGCAATTATTGGATAAAATAAAATGTGGAAATGATACAAGAATTACTAAGGGAATATGAATACCTATTCCTAATAACATTCACATAGATAAAATGAATAAAAAATAATTTGGGTCTATGAAAGTATAATTAAAATAAAATAGAAAACCCTTATGGAAAAGAGGATGAATCCCAATGTCAAGTCCAAAATAAAAAATTAAGTTGGATAAAATGATAGTTGATATCATTATAACTCCTATGGATGATACAGACTGGATAAAACCCATGGTTATTATAAATAATAAAACTAGTGAATCCATATTTACTTTTACTATATAAAGTTTAATAAAGCTTGCCTACATGATCCATTCCCAACACCATTTAGTGAAGTGATATTAGGAAGTGTTGTGGGGAGAGAGATCTATTCTTTCACTAATGAATTATAAGGCTATCACTAGGTGAGAATAGTATTGGAATATTGACACAAAACCACATTTTCAATGGAATGGGGGTGTTTCATATAAATAATGATGCCTTTTAGAATTGAAAATGCATTAGTTGTGTTTAATTTAATAATGGTGGATGCATTCAGAGATTTCATACATGATTTTTTGGGAGTATTTTTCATACATCAACTTTTGGGAGTATATCTTGACTATTAGATAGTGTATGGATTAATCAAATATCAATTCCAAATGTCTCATCTAATGTTCCAAAGGTGTCAATAACTTAACATCTCACTTAATATAAATAAATGTATACTTTCCACACCATTTTATACACTACTAGAACATATAATCTGTAAAGAGGGTTTGATGGTAGATCCACTCAGAAATAAAATTAACATAAATATACCACCACCTAAGACACCAAATGAGGTTTTGAAAATATTTTATTATACAAAATATAATCATTAGTTTATTAGAAACTTCTCAACTATAAGTTCACCAATAGAATATATATTGAATAAGTGGCATAACCAACCTTTATATTGGTCAACACAGTGTTAGGAATCATTTAAAAAATTAAAAAATAGGATTTTGGATGCCTAAATATTAGTGTTTATAGATTGTAAGATATCATTCCATGTTCATGTAGATGCATCTAGAATAGCAATAGGAGTGGTATTGGCACAACCTCATGAAAACATAGATTATCCCATTTCATTTACAAAAATAAAAACAAATTATTCTACCATAGAATGAGAGAAATTTGTTATGGTGTATGTGGTTTATAAATTTAGACATTACTTGTTAACAACCCCGTTTATATTTTTTATAGATCACGATCCCTTTTATTATTTGATTAATAGACTAATTATATAAAGAATAATTTGCTTTTTATTAGTGTTATTTCAATAGTTTAACTTTAAAATTTCTAGTAAAATTCTGAAGGGAAAATAATAGGCCTCATTATATATACAAAATAACTATAGGATAAGACATAGGACCAATTGAGTATGATTTTTCTAGATCTCACCTCTTCCATGTGGAATCCATTCCTAAATAATGGAAATTATTGAACAATTACATTCTAAAAAAAAGTTTTCAGAAGAATATATTAAATTAGAAATAGAAAGATTGATTATCAAATCATTCTCATTTATACTAATTTAAGGAGCATTGTATAACAGAGGAAGAGATTAAGTGCTTTAGATAGTTTCACTACCAAATGTCACATCTAATTTCTTCTAAAAAATATTTAAGCATTAGTGATGGATTATGAGACTAATGATTATTAGTGATGATATTTATTTCTAAGTTAAATTTGTATATGTTATTTGATTGATAGTTATATTATTTGTTTTATTATTAGTATCTAGGTAGACAGCTAATGCATATGTATTATTATGATTTATGATCATGATTTTTTAGATTACTTTCATTCAATATTTTATGATGGTTATATTTTGATAATTAGTTTGATTTTGGACTAACTATTAGTTTGTTTGATGAGGTGGATGTAAGAATGTCCCACCTTCACATGTAGTTCAGAGGGAGAGTATCATTAGAGAGGGGGGTGTATATACCTACATTGGGGATTTAAATACTTACATCAAACCCATGCACATACCAATTTTCATGATTTGAATATCATGGGAATTTCTTGGTGCTTAGATTAGCATTAGATTTATGATGGTTGTTTTGTTTCCATTAAATCTTTATTAAAGCTAACTTTATTATTTTAATGTTGATTGCATTATAGGTTGTAAATGTCTAAGTGTGTCAATATATATGGAATGTTCATGCACCTCATTTAGTTTGTCACAATTATTTTGTCATGACATATCATTAAACTTTTTGGGTTATTTGATTGACCTCATTTAAATTATGCTTTGAAGATTCTGGTTATATTTCTGGTTATTGAAGGTTTGAGTATCAATTGCATTGTTTAGTTATCTATTTTATCTTATTTATATGGGTTATAATAATACTCATTTGGTGAAAATAAAAAGGAATTTAAAAGGTGTAAAATACACTAATTTAAATTAATTTAAATAAATTTGAAAACAATGGGATATTTGGTTGTTTATATACTTTGAAGATAGAAAAGTAATAAAAAAGTTAGGTTTTGCAGAAAGTTTTTAGACTTTAATAATTTATTATCAATTAAAATGATAAAAGAGGTAAGAGGTAATAATTTATGGGTTTTTAGATAATTTTTTATGATTTAGAGTTGACATAAAAATTTATGGCATGATAATGGTTTTTGGTATGTCACCATGTAAGTGTATGGAGGGAGACTGTGAGTTATCAGAATGCATGAATGAATTGAAAAATTATGAAGAGAAGAGGTATGATGGTGAAATAGAGAAATGGAGGAGATTTTTGAGGGAATTAAAAAATGTGCATGGATTTTGGAATAATAATAATAAGATAAGGTGTAAATGATAAATGCATCATAATAGATAGCAGGGAAGAGAAGGAAAATAGAGAAAAACAAAACTACACATATTGGTAATAAGACATTGGATATTCTTTGACCAAGTAAGTAATATTTTAGATTTATTTATAAACAATAAAGTATTTTTTTACAGTCTTATATTTATTTTGATTCAAGTGAATAAATTATAGTTATGAGTGTTATTCTGGTTAGTTATGATATTGACCCTTTCTCCTTTATTAAATTTGGAAACTTTTGGATGAAAGTTGTGTAGAATTATTTGAGCTTTTTTTATGTTTTGTTGGGTAAATTATGTGTGTTTTAGTGTGAATAAATTGGTATTATTTATATGAATATCTTAAGGTCATATTTTCCTAGGCTCATAGGGAATTTAACTAGATATAGGTTTTAAAAAAGATTGGTGTATCATTAATCATTTTTAGATTGGTTTTAGTTCACTAAATTTGTTATAAATTGAATATATTTTAAGAGTGGTAAAAAATAAATGGAAATAAAGGATTAAAAACACACATAAATACATGTGTGCATGCATACATACATACACATATATAGTAATATAAATTCCCTATGTGGTTACAGTTGAGTATTTGTAGTCTTGTGTATAGATTATTCTTTTAAATCTATGAATGAGAAATCATATTTATAATCATGTTAGCATAACATATCGAGGGAGTATTAATTTACACACACATGTATATATGTGTTATGTGTATATATTTATGTGTGTATATAACTACATATATACAGACATATACATGTGTGTGTGTGTGTGTGTGTGTGTGTGTGTGTGTGTGTGTGTGTGTGTGTGTGTGTGTGTGTGTGTGTGTGTGTGTGTGTGTGTGTGTGTGCGCGCGCGTGCGCGCATACACTTTGAGTTTAATCGTATCTAGTGATGTAAATGAGAATATAGATAATAATTTATGAAATATTATATATGAATTTATAATTATCCCATTTACATCTACTTGTAGGTTTAAATGGAAGTTTCACAAACTAGTAAGAGAAATATAATTCTATGAAGATGTATGAATAAATATATATACTTATTAATATGGTTAGGGGAATGTTAATTAAAGTATGCATAACTAGTGTATAAATACATAATTTAAGAATAAAGTATATTCATAGTAAAATATTGAAGTTGATCCTTAACTTGATTTCATTTTAGAGTATAATGAGGAAGTTATAAGAGGACTAGTTATACGAATGAATATGATAGTTACAGATTAGTATGAATTTCAATGGAAACAAAAGTCATTGGGAATAAATACTAAGATATCCATTCAAGCATATAATAGTTATACAACTAAAAGAGTGTGCAATAAATTATGTTGGAAATAAAAAATGAACATCCTTTATAATATATTCAAGCACATATATAAAATTAAAAGTGGTATTTTTAAGTCGTTGACTAGTAATGAATGTAAGGAGCAGAGTTAGTCATATTATATATCCACCAACAAGTTTAAATAATGTTTGTAAAGGCTCATTATATTTAGTATTAGGAAACTATATGTGAGAACACGTACTAGAATGTAATTGTATTCTATTAGTCTTATTTTACTTTTAAAAATGATAAAATAAACTAGGATTTCATGTCTGACTGGAAATTGTTATCAATTATATATATTTGCATATATGAATTATGATATAAATATATGTTAGAATAAGACATATAAAAACTTAATTCTTGTTATAGTCTATTGAATATATCTAATTTTTATGTTACCACCTTGGTGTTTAAATAATCGGAAATAATTATATCCATGTTTGATGTTTATTTACATCATTTTATGTTCAATGGTAATTAGTGCATGTTGAAGTTGTGTTATTATAATTTTAAATATTTATATGTAGATTGTATTTGGATAAGAAGATACAATTATGTGAGTGTGCTAGTGGGTAACTCATATACCTATCCCATGTTATCATATGAAAGTCATGATCGAGTAGCAAAGATTTCTATAAGTGAAATGACTCAAATTTTTAAAACTAAATTTTATAATGAAAACTTTGGCCAAAGTAATGTTATAACTAAGACATTATCATTTAATTATACTTATATTTTGAATGCACTTGATGATATCATTTAGATAGAGGATTGGATTCCATGATCTATCTGAATATTACATGTAATAGTGATAACAGACACATGGTTTTAGTTGATTTCTCAAAATTTGCATTGTTCATATCTGCCCCTCCATGAAGGGTAGGGCCACTCACAGTGGGGAGGTGTGAAGGAGACTATTGGTTTGTGGTTGGTTGTAAATCACTCAAATGATGCTCTACCTCTATATACTAATTTAACCTTTGGGATTATACTCATGATACATTCAATAATTAATGGGATTTTTCTAACTATTTTTGTACCGTTATACTCATTATATTATATATACAACTTTGTACTATATTTTTATTTATTATGTGATGGGTATTAAACTTAAAATTGGATGTCTAAGTTATATAATATTCTAAAATTATAAATAAAATTATATATAAGATTGTTCATGGCTCTAAATATGGATTATATCAGTATATGTTGTACATGAGTTTGTCTATTGTACTTTAATTAAAAGTTATTTAGCTTGTAATATGATTTGATTGCTTGAATAGTGGATGGACCAAATTTTATCTGGTTGGTTAATAAATTACAATATGTTTTGATTTAGATGCATTTAGTAGTCAAGTAATAGTTAATCAGATATTTGTAAATGATTTTATAAATGATGCAAGTGGATCTAAATATTTTGTAAGGGGTATTATCAAATTATTTTCTTATCCTACACTTTTTAAATTTTAAAATTTATTTATGTGTGTAAAATTTAAAAAGGGTAGAGATATAAGTTAGGCAAGTGTCAAATAGGTTAGCAGGAGTTGTCACAATCTAGAATATTTGAATAATAAGTTAGAAAATTGTTGGTAAAGATTGTCAATAATTTGGGATATGTCATATCATGAAGTCTAAGCTTAGTAATTGGTTGATAATTTCTCTCAATGAATGGATGAGTTCCATTCTAGGTAAAAATGGTAAGTAGTTAGTATAAATTTAAAAATATTTTAATTTGCATAGTTGGTGTGCTTTAAAAAAAATTAGTATGTTTGAGATATTTGTTAAAAAATAAAAAGCATCCTATGGAAGTGAATTTTGTATGAGTTTCAGGTCTAATTATGGAAGATTAAAAAAATGAATGCCCTAGATTGTAGTAGATTAAATCAACTAGAGGTGACAGATGAAGAAAAAAGAAAAGGTCATCTAGGTGACACCACATGAAGAGATCTCTTTAATTCTTGAACATTTTTCTTTTAGCTCCACACCTTTACCAATCCAATAAAATTATTTATTTTTTATATTTTTGGATAAATCAACTTGGGAGATTTATATATGTGATGTGTTAATGAATCTATTATTCAACAAGCTAAGTACGAAAGTGGTGCATCCTTTCATGAATAAATAATTTTATTGTCTACAATTCAAACCTTTATTTATTCCATTTACATGTAAATTTCACTGTATAGATGGTAAGTCAAACTACTTATTAAACATTTATAATTTTATAGAAAAGTTTATAAGTTAAAGAATAAAGAAAGGTGTTTCATTTTATTATAGTTCATCATATTTATAGAGGTAGAATATAATATATCTATTATATATTATATTCATTCTATTGTTCAAGAATTATTAAATAGACCTAGCACTTTATCTATTCCATTGTCCAAGAACACTTGTAAAGAATCTAAATGATTTATTTTCTACAATCCAAAACATCTTCAATAATTATATATAAATTTGGCTTTGGATCAATTAACAATAATCCATTGATTAGAATTTATAAACTACCGAGTAGGTATGTGGGATAGTTAATTTCATTATAGTTTTCAATGTAATTATTGAATATACATTCAATATATGATATCACCTATCTTAAGCATTGTATTTAATTCATTGATTTTATAAATCAATGGTATGAGGCGTGATTTTAGTATAGTATTTTGACTATTGGTTTTATAAATCAGATTATATCAACTTGATTACAATGCAATGTTTGATTTAGTAATTAGATAAATCAAGTGTATCAATTATGGTATCAGATCAATAGGCTATATAAAAAATTCAATGATCTAGAATATTTTGAAGTAAATTAATAACACTAAGGTAAAAATTATAAAGAAAGTAATGAGATCAAGAGGTAGAGGAAGGAGGCAACCAAGTCAAGTTGGTCAAAATGCTCTAATGGAAGTAATAAGGAATCTCACAGTTAGACTGTAAGATTATAAATAGTTCAAAGAATAGGCACTGACATGGGAGAAGTTAGAGAAAAAGAAGAGGAGCCACTAGAGGAGCAATTGGTGGTAGCAAAAGAAATAGTGGAAGAAAGAATGATTCAAGATATCATGGGTGTGATTACAAAACCCAAGATAAAGTTTCTTATTTATGAGGGTAATATGAATGTGGAAAAACTTATTGACTAGATCAATGTAATGGATAAATACATTGAATAAGAATGAGTTTATGATGATATAAAGTTCAAGTTTACCATGACCAGATTGAAGATTAATGCATCCCTATGGTGGGATGGAGTTTAGGAAGAAAGAATAAGAAAAGGAAAGACCAAGATTAAGAGATAGGACAAGATAGTTGCCAAGCTAAAAGGTAAATTCATGCGCAAAGATTATCAAGATAATCTTTTTTAAAAAAAAGAAAATTTTGAAATAGAAAGAAATGTCTATAAAATAATATATTGAAGAATTTTATAGACTAAACATAAGAGAATGGTGTGTTTAAGATAATGTAGAAAAAGGTGGAAATATATATAAATGGTTTGAAATTTGATATTCAAGATGAGTTCAATATTCTCATTCCTAAGTAAATGGAAGAGGCATATTAGTGTTCCTTAAAAGTAGAATAAAAGATAGCAAGAATACAACCTCAACATGGAAGGGGTAGAGGTAGGACTTATAGAGGAAAAGGACAACAAGGAAGAAGAGTTCAATTGTAGACACATCAAGGATAAACGAATAAATCTTAAGCTAGAAACATCTTTTAGAGACAAGAATTTAACCCAAGAGGTAGGTATTCCTTTAGAGGTAGAAGACCTTTTAATAGAGGTAGAGGATTTGTTGGTAGATGTTTTAAGGGTGAAAAATTTGGACATAAGTCCCTTGAATGTCTTAAAAGTACATCTACAAGATAGGGAAATGTTCGTCTTACCCAAGTTAAAGATGTAAAAAGTGTAGGTTCACTTCCTCATGAAGATGATCTAGAGGTAGGTGAAGCATTACTAATGAAGAGGGTTTTGTTGAAACCCACTAAAGAAATCAAGGAACCACCTCAAAGAAAAACATTGTTCAAAACCACTTGCAAAGAAAAAGGTGAAATTTTTTAGGTAATTATTGATAGTGGTAGCACTAAATTTTTTGTATCCATAGAGATGGTAAGTAAATTAAATTTTAAAAAGGTGAGTGATCCAAATCCTTATAAAGTTTCTTGGTTACAAAATGGTCATCATATTTTAGTTAATGAGCAATGTAAGGTAGAATTTTGAATAGGGATTTATAAGGATGAATTTATTTATGATGTAATGCCTATCAATGTTTGTCATGCTCTATTAGGTATGCCCTAGAAATATGATAGGAAATCTATACATGATGGTTGACACAACACTTATACATTTGAAAAGAATGATAAGAAGTATACTCTAACACCCCTTAAAGAAGATGATGCACTAGCAAAGGAAAATTTAAAGGTGTTAGTTATCAATGGAAACAAATATCCTTAACAAGTGAGATAGGAAGAGGTAATCTATGCTCTTATTGGTAATCCAAAACTGTAATCACTACTACTAAGTTGAATGAATTGCCTTTATAAATTCAAGATCTGCTCAGTGAATTTATGGATATTGTAGTAGATGATTTACCAAATGAATTAACTCCTAAAAGGAGTATTAGCCATCATATGGATTTGATACTAGGTGTTAACCTTCCAAAAAAAACAATTTATAGGATGACTCCAGAAGAAAATGAGGAATTCAAAAGGTAGTTTCATGATTTTTTGCATAAAGGACTAGTGAGGGAAGGTTTAAGTCCCTGTGGAGTTCCAACTATACTCTCACCAAAAAAGATGGAAGTTGGCATATGTGCACTATTTCAAGGGATATAAACAAAATTACTATTAGGTATAGGTTTCTTTTACCAAGAATATATGATCTAATGGATTATTTGAGTGGTGCCAGATAATTTTCAAAGATAGATTTAAAAAGTAGATATCATTAGATCAAAATAAGAGAAGGAGATGAATGAAAAACTACATTCAAAATAAATGATGGCTTGTATGAATGGCTGGTAATGCCAGTTTATTTAACAAATGCCCCATGTACCTTTATGAGGATTATGAATGAGATACTAAAGCCATTCATGGGTAAATTTGTTATTGCCTACCTTGATGATATTCTGATCTTCATTAAATCAAGAGATGAGAATCTTGAACATTTGAAATTGGTTTTGAATAAGTTGTTGGAGAAAAGGATACTGATTAACCTTAAAAGTTGTATATTTTTTAAAACATAATTAATCTATCTAGGTTTTATTATTTATTAATAAGGGATAAAGATGGACAAAGACAAGGTAAAAGCTATAGAAGAATGGTCTATACCCAAGAATCCTTTTGAGATAAGAATTTTCCATGACCTTGCTAGATTTTACAAGACATTTATCATAAATTTTAGTAGTATCTATGTTCCTATTGTAGAAACCATTAAGGAGAGTAATCAACCATTTACATGGACTGAAATGGCTAGTAATTTTTTTTAATATTTTGTTAAAAAAAATCATAGAGAAGCCTATATCGGCATTACCTGATTTTGGTAAGTTATTCCAAGTGGAATGTGATGCAAGTGGAACTACCATAGGAGTTGTGTGAAGTTAGGAAGGTAAATTTGTGGTATATTTTTAAAAAAAAAACTTAATAAGACTAAAATAAATACTTAGCATATGATTAAAAAATTTATGTTATTGTGTAGGCATTATTTAAGCCAAAAGAATTTTTTTGTTTACTAATAATCATGCCTTTTAGTTTATAATCACTCAAAAAAAAAAGGATGTTGAGAGGGTAGAATTTTTACAAATTTTATCATTTGTTATTAAACATAAAAGTGGTCAATCTAACAAGGTTTCTGATGCTTTGAGGAGGATAAGTTTTGTTTTACAAGAGATACAGGTGAATGTTACATGATTTGATACATTAACAAAAATGTATGAGAATGATGCAAATTTTAAGGAAGCATATGAAATCTAAAAAAATCCTACAATTAGGATAAAAGTCCTTGGATAAACTATATTCTACAAGAAGGAATGTTATTCAAGGGCAAACATCTTTGTATTTCAAAAGGATCTATGAGATAAAATATCATTACATAAAAGCACAGTGGCAACCTTGCAAGACATTTTGGGTATGAAAAAGCATTAGCTCAAGTAAATGCTTTTTATTATTGGCTAGGTAAGTCAATTAATGAAAAGAAGTTTGTTGGAAATTGAAAAGTATGTCATCTTATAAAAGGAAAATGTTAGAACATAGGGTTATAACAGTCGTTACCCATTCCCAACATACCATGTGATTACGTAAGTATGGATTTGATTTTGGCTCTACCAAAAACATAGAAAGGGAATGATTCTATCTTTGTAGTAGTAGATATATTCTCAAAGATGGCTCATTTTATACCTGTTACAAGACTAGTGATGCAATTCACATAGTTGATTTGTTTTTCAAATAAGTAGTAATATTACATGGTTTACCTATAATCTTTTTTCATATAGAGATAGCAAATTCCTAGGGAATTTTTAGAGGACTCTTTGGAAGAAGTTGGGAACAAAATTGAATTTAATTTTTGCATACCATCATTATATAGATGGACAAATTGAAGTAGTTAACAGGATTTTGGGAAATATTTTGAGAAGTCTGGTGAGTAATCATCCCAAATAGTGGGATCAAGTTTTAGCACAAGTAGAATTTGCATACAATGATTCACCAAATATAAGCATAGGTAAGATTCCTTTTAAAATTTTATATGGAATGCATCCTAGAGGTATTTATGAATTGAGAAATATAGGTAAATAAGAAAAAAGAGGTGCTAAAGGAGAAGAATTTGTAGTAGTTATGAAAGAACTCCAAGAAATGGTAAAATAAAGGCTATATGTAAGTTCAAAAAAATATAAATGGAGAGTAGATGAAAAAGAAGATAATTAAAATTTGAGGTAGGAGATATTTTACTTGCACATCTAATAAAAGAAAGATTCCCAAGAGGGGAATATAACAAGTTAAAATTGAAGGCAATGTTGTTGCAGATGCTATGGTAAACATGGAAAGTAATAGTAATGGCTAGTGGTATTGGAGGCTTATGTCTAGGCTACCTCTAGAGATTCAAAATCTTATTAATAAGGATGGAAGAACATGCATGAATTAGATGTTATGGTCTCCTTGTCATTATCATACTTTGGTTTAGTGGAGTTGGTATTTTTTGGCAAGGCATTAAGTTTTTCGAAGAGTATAGAATTTTTAGATTTCAAACTTAGTATGGTGGGAATAGGGTTTTAATTTTTAAATTTTATTGGAGTGAAAATAAGGCTAATAAAAAAGGGGAGCTAACTAGGTTTCCAATAGGGAATATGAGAGAAAGGAGAAAGGCCCAAATAATTAGATGGCTTATTATGATGTTGAATAGGCAAGGTAATGGTAGAAGGATAAATTAGATGATAGCTGGGCTTGAAAGGATGAGGAGGAGGAAAAAGCTCACCAAATGGGTTAATAAAAATATATATCAACCAAAAAGGATGATAATATGGAAAATGTTGGTAGAGTATGATAATTAAAAGATAGTTTGGTATGGGAATAATCAATTTTCCACAATCCCCATCATAATTGATCATCATTTTCACTTGAGGTGGTGAGTAGGGGTTTTTTCTAACAATGATAATAAAGGTGGAAAATGTGATTCCTATCTCCTTAATTATTACACCATCATTTCTAGTTTTTCTTGGCCTTAGAACCATATGAAGTATATATAGGGGCCTATCTATATTGTTAATTAGTCTAGTTTTTATAAAAAAATTCTCTGGCTATGTAATTTTTAGGAGTTGAAAATGGGTGGTGACATTGTTAAGGTTGATCCAACCTCCCTTGAGGAATTTTTATAGGACCTTATAGTCTAGAAAATTATTCAAGAGGGATATGTGGTTCCATTCCTTAAGGTGATAAATGGCTATGATGAGAATTTGTCTCACCAATTTGTGAAGTTCTGGGAAGAGGATTCCAAACAGGTTTATTTGGGGGCCATTAGTTTTGAGGTTTCAAAGGAAGTGATTGGGCAAGCCATGGGGCTCCCCATATAAGGCAAAAATCATGGTTGACATAGTAAGGTTCTAGACCCAATGAATATGGTGATATTTTTTAGAGAAGGAGAATTTATTATGAAACTTCATGGGGGGTTTGATAGGGAGAAGTTACCAGAGTTGTGGGGACACATTTTCCTCATGATTATGAAATATTTCATGCTCAAGGGTAGATTTAAGGTATTTTATCATTACCACTTTGTATTTCTCAATCATTTTAGGAATAGAATGGAAATTAGTTTTCCATTCTTTCTATTAACATCTTTAGAGAATTCTATTAAATTGGCCAAGGAATCCCACACTAAAAACCATAACCCTCATATTACCATTTAGCAAGGCCTCATTTTGAGATTGTATCACTTCCATTTGGCCCTATACCCACTGAAAACTATTAAATTCTATCTATTTGAGGATAACCTATCGACTCTGACTCCTACTATTAAAGGTAATGATAGGAAATCCATTGAGACTCCCAAAAGCTCCTCTAGAAATCTGAAGGGGGGCCTAAGGATTGAAGAATGTAGTACTCATATTGATACCCCAATCTCTAATCCCAAGCCTAAATATTTAAAAAAATCTACTGGAAAACATATGACCCCTAATTAAGAGTCTAAGGTGGATATGGTGGTGCCCTCTAAAAGGGAATAGAAGATTGGGGAAATTGAAGGCAAAGTGTCTAAAAAGGCTAAAATCATAAAGGAAGATTCTAGTAGGGATGAGGATCTTGTCAAATATTTGGACCCTAGTCCTAAAAATTAGGGGAGTGATTATGGGATTGACAGAGAAGTCTATTGGTACTAGAGTTTGAAGACCCAACTAGATTTCTAGAATCTCATCCTATCACCCTAAAGGCATTGAAATTTTTTGATTACTTTGAGTTCCTTGAGGATACCATGGGGGAGGGAGAAGATGAAAATCCTATAGAATCTATTCATGAGGAGGAAGGTGCAATTCACTTTGTTGAAATAAATAACTATAGATTAGAGGATATGGAGGAGACTATTGTTGAAGCCCATGGCAAGAAGAAGAAAGGTAGCTACTCATTGTGTGTTAGGATTGCTAATGATCTCAAGGAGTTTAAAACTAAGATGGAGAAGATGTAGAATAAATGGAGGGTGATGGTAGAATTTGTTTTCAAGGCTCTTCATTATGTAACTTTAGTGTTTTCTACTGCTAAGGATTTTGATGAAAAGGTCAAGGATGTGGGTGTGGAAATCCTTGGTGATTACAAAGATATGGTCAAGATTTTAGTGAAATATGGGACTGTTGATAGCCCTTAATGGTTATGTTGCTTTTTTTTCTTTTTGTCTTATTCAATTTTTTTCTACTATTAATATGCTAGTAATTTACTAGTCTAGGCTCACTTGAGGCCTCTTTGCCCTTGGGGATACTTTGTACAGGGTTTAGGACCATTTTTTCAAACTGAACTTATCAAAAACAAGTTAAAATTTAAAAATTTGGACCATGTAAAGTTCTTAGGAAGTTTTCAACAAATGCATATGAATTAGAGCTTCTAATATATATTGTAATCTCACCTATATTTAATATTTTTGACATATATCCTTATAATAAAAATGATGAATAGGAAGGGATTTCTAAAGATGAAGTAGAATAGGAAATTTCATTGAAGTAATAATTGTCAAAGAAATGACTAGAATAACCTGAAACCATTCTAGATAAAAATCTTGTCAAGAAAACTAGAGGAATAAAACTACTTTCATTACTTGGTAAAGTGGAAAGATCATCTAGTCGAGGATTCAACTTGGATGTTAGCTTTATAAATCAATAAGTATAGCATTATAGTGGATGAACTCAAGAACATGTGTTCATGATTGATCATTTCTTTTACCCTGGTGGTTTGATGCAGGTGCATCCAAATATGTTGTTAGGGGTATTATCAAATTATTTTCATTTCCCACACTTTTTAAAAATTTAAATTTATTTGTGTAAAAATTAAAAAGAGAAGAGATAAAATTTAGTCAGGTGTCAGACAGGTTGGCAGGAGTTGTCAAAGTCTAAAATATTTGAATAATAAGTTAGCGAGTTGTTAATAAATATTATCAATAATATGGGATAAGCTATTTTTGAAACTCTAAGCTTAGTAATTGGTTGATAATTTCTCTCAATGAACAAATGCATTTCATTTCAAGAAAAAAGGGTAAGTAATCAGTATAAATTTAAAAATGTTTTATTTTGAATGGTTGGCATGCTTAAAAAAATTTAGTGTGTTTGATATATTTTATAAATAAATAAAGACATCCCATGGAAGTGCATTTTATATGAGTTTCAGGTTTGATTATGGAAAAATAAATGAATGCCCTAGATTGTAGTATATTAAATCGACTAGAGGTGACAAATGAATAAAAAAGAAAAGGATCATCCAGGTGATGTCATATGAAGAGCTCTCTTTAATTCTTGAACATTTTTATTTTAGTGACCCACCTTTACCAATATAATATAATTATCTATTTGTTATATTTATGGATAATTCAACTTGGGATATTTATATCTATGATGTGTTAATGAATCTATTAGTCAACAAGCTAAGTATGGCAGTGGTGCATCCTTACATCAATAAAGACTTTTTTTGACTTTAATTCAAACCTTTGTTTATTCCATTTACATGCAAATTAAACCATATAGATGGTAATTCGAACTGTGTGTTAAACATTTATAATTATGTAGAAAAGTTTATAAGTTAAATAATAAAAAAATGCATTCTAGTTTATCAAAGTTCATTAAATTTATAGAGGTAGAATATAATATATCTATTATATATTATATTAATTTTGTTGTTCAATAATTATTAAATAGACCCGGTGCTTTATCTATTTCACTATCCAAGAACACATGCATGGAATATAAATGATTTGTTTTTTGTAGTCAAAAATGTCGAGTGATTATATAAGAATTTGGAATTGGATTGATTCACAATAATCCTTAGATTATAATTTATAGAATATCAAGTAGTTGTGTGGGATAGTTAATTCTAGTGAACCTATCTTAATCACTATATTTGATTCATTGATTTTATATATCAATGGTATGAGGTGTGATTTCAATGTACTATTTTGATTATTGGTTTTATAAATCAAAATAGATTAACTTGATTACAATAAAATGATTGATTAAATAATTGGATAAATCAAGTGTATCAATAGATAATCTAAGTGATTAAAATAATAACGTAATTATTGGTTAAGCCTGTGGGGTTTAACATTATGGTATCATAGCTTAAGGTTTATCTCTCTAACTTAATAAGTCCACTATCATAATTCTATTCTCCTAATTTTAGTGAGGAGATTGACATGAGATAAATTGGTTACTGAGGGACCTTCTAATGAAAAACCTCTATCTAATCCTAATTAGCTAATAATAGAACAAGCTACAAAACTTTATTAGATTATCATTGTCATGAATGAGACTAGAGATAGAATAACAAATCTAGAGTGAGAATTTCATGCACCCAAAGAGGAAAATGAATATGAAGGTACAAAATAATAACCTAAAGTATAAGAAGTACCTCAAGAATAAGGACATGAGAAAGGTCATCAAGTGGCTAGAGATTAAGTAGTTGTAGAGCTAGCACATGACATGAAGAAACTTAATCCACCCAAGTTTTATGAAATGGTTTTGGGTGATGGATCTAAAGCTTGGATCACATAATTGGTACAATATTTTGATATTCAAAATTACTCAAAGGTAAGTAAGGTTGTGTGGGGAGATTACCAACTTGTTGGTGAGATAAAAACTTGGTGGGATAATAAGAAACTTGAGATGAGTATTGATTATAATACCACCACATGGGAGAAGTTTGTGACACTTTTTAGAGCATGATTATTACCTTAGCTTTATTTTTAATATAAATTGATAGATTTATGGAATTTAAATTAAGGGGATTTTTCAATAAATGAATACTAGGTATGTTCCATGGTATCATAAGGATGAGTGTTTTTGAATCATGAAATTCATTATGGCCCTAAAACCACAAATTGGGTGTGAAATGGATTTTCATGGACCATCTACCATGGATTAGGTCTTTGAGAATGTAGAAATAGGAGTAGAAGTTAACATCATTGGTAGAAGTTAAAGATAATTTTAATAAGTTTGGTAGTTCTAAGACACCCTTCAAGAAGAAGAATAATAAACACAATCGTAATTCCAAGCATTGGTTCAATAATCAAAATGTAAGATTTGGTAATGTTTATGGGAATAACAAATCATGAGATAATTTTAGAGAAGGTTTAAAGGGTGCAAATCAATCTAAAAGGAAAGGGCCACCATATAGATGTTTCACTTGTAGAGGAGACCATTGTGACAAGGATTGTCCTTAGTGTAAGATAGATGGCAAGAACAAGAATATGACCTCTTCTACACAACATAGAACCTTTCAATGACATATTCATGCAAAAATGGACAATCTTCAATAAAATTTGTAATCCTCTCCCATTAAAGTAATTTTAACTCTATTTGGGCATCTAATTTCTATTTTTATTGACACATGAGCTACTAAATGCTTTATCTCTCCTATAATGTTATAGTAAATTATCTAGGAAATATGGTTTAATGGAAAATCCATGGTTAATATAAGTATGGGAATGATTCTAAGGTCAAATTTGATAGATGTCTTATAGAAGCTAAAATTAAATTTCTAAAATTCACCATAGTTTTTTATCTTTATGTACTACTACTAGGGTCATATGATGTGATCCTAGGATTGAATTTCCTTTCTAGGAACAAAGCCCAATTTGATCATTTCCTTAAAAAGGTTAAATGCTTGGTTGATTTGGGAAACTAAACCTAAATATAAGGAAATCATAAGGAGTTAAAGCTTATCAAAATCTCATCCATTTAGGTAAATAAGTTTTAATGTAAGGGATGCTAGGTATTCCTTGTTATAATGAATGAAATTGGTGAAATTAAGGGACCCACTTTAGAAGACTATCCTTTTCTTTAAGAATTTTGGGATTTATTTATAAAAAGGTTTTTTAATATTTCCTCCTAAAAGGTAATTTGATCTCACCATTAATATCATTCCTTGATTATAATCATAGTGTAAAGAACCCTATAGAATGACAAAATTAAGTTAATAGAGTTGAAGGTAGAATTTTAGGAGATGTTGGCCAAAGGATTGATATATTCAAGTGTTTCTCCATAGGGTGCACCTATAGTATTTGTCAAGAATAAGGATGGAACCCTTAATTTATGCATTGATTACTACATTCTTAATAAAGAAATGATCAATAAAAATTATCCTTTACCTCACATTGATGATATTTTTGATCAAATGCATGTGCAACAATATTTTTAAAGATTGATCTTTATTTAGGGTACCATCAATTGATAATTTAAGAGGAATATATTCCAAAAATAACTTTTAGAACTCATTATGTGAATTAAAGGTTTATATCTCTGCCTTTTGGATTAATGAATACCCCTATAGCATTCATGAATTTCATGAATAATGTTTTCAGATATTATCTTGATTAGTTTGTGTTAGTCTTCTTGGATGACATTCTTATTTATTCCAAGAATGAATTTGAGCATGTTAAGAACTTGAAACTATTATTTCAGAAATTTTAGAAGCACAAGCTTTATGGAAAGTTATCCAAAAGTGATTTATTTAAAATAAGACTATGGTATTGGGCACGTCATCTCTACAAAAGGAATTTCAGTGGAACCAACTGAGATTACAGCCCTTATGGATTGGTAATCACCCAAAAATGTGCATGAGGTGTGTATTTTCATGAGATTATCAGGGTACTATACTAAGTTTGTATGAAATTTATTCAAGATAGCTAATAAAATCACCTCTCTTCAATGGAAAAATAATAGTTTGTTTGGTCTGATAAGTGTGAAGAAGCATTCCAAGTTCTAAAATAGAGGCTTACTTTTGAACCATTTTTAGGGATTTCAAAATTTAATGGCCATTTTTTAATTATAATAGATGCATCAGGAGACAAATTAGGAGTTATCATACATGATGGTTTAGTTATGGTGTATGAATATAAGAAAACAGAGCTTTATGAGACAAATTATGCTTCTTATGGCCTCAAACTTGCTACTATAGTTCATGATTTACAAGTTTGGAGGCATTATTTTTTAGGTAAACCTTTTGAGTTTAAGATAGATAACTTGGGTATTAAGTATATATTCACCCAACCTATCCTCAATGTTTTTCAAAGGTAGTGGTTATATTTTATATTAGATAATGATTTTGATATCAAATACATTTAGGTTAGAAAGAAAAAGTTTACATATTCCCTTAACTATAGAAGATACATTATAGCATTGGTTATGATAAGGAGTATATTTTTAGTGCAGGTAGCAAAATTCTCTCTTGGAGATGAATTATTTGAGTGGGTTGAGAATGCTTTGGCTAAAAACTCTCAAGATCATAGATATTAGGATTTTCAATTAGAGAATGATGGACTTTTAAGGTACAATGGTAGAATTTGTGTCTAACAAATAAAATTTGAGTAATATTGTGCTAAAGTAATTACACAATTATCCTTATTTAGGACATCCTATAGTGACTAATATGATATTAGAGTGAAAACCATGATATTTATGGAAATGAATAAAAAAGGATGAAATTAATTTTATATCTAGATGATTGGAATATCATAGAGTCAAGGCTAACCATGTGCATCATGTTGGGTTATTATACTCACATCCCATACTTAAATGGAAGTGAAAATTTATTAGCATGGACTTTGTTCAAGTTTTACATATGTCTAGAAACCATCATGACATGATCTTGGTAGTTATAGATAAACTTACCAAGGTAGCTCATTTCATTCTAGTTAATTTTATAGATGATGTACTAATGTTTGTCAATAGGTTTATGAAATAAATTTATAGGTTGCATGGGTTTCAAAAACAATTATCTTAGATAGGGACCCTAAGATGACTTCTTGGTTTTTGTAGGATATATATTTAGCTTTGGGAATATAATTGAACTTTATTATAGCCTACCATCTAAAAATGTATGGGAAAATAAAGATAATAAATCAGATCTTAGAATATGTTTTGAAGATGTGTTTGAGTTTACTTACAACAACTCATAATAATAAGCTATTAAAATGGCTCATTTTGAAGTATTATATAGTTTGAGGTGTTGAAAATCATTCAATTTGCATAAACTAGAAGATATAGTGGTATTTGGACTTGATATACTTGCAAAAATGGAAGAGAAAGTAAAATTAATAAGGTAGAGATTGGCTAAAGCTAATGATAGGTAGAAAAATTATGTTGATATGAAAACAAAAATAAATTAGTTCTCAGTTAGATATAAAATTTTCATGTAGGTCAAACCTAAAAAGATTGCAATAAAATTTGAAAATTAGTAAACTTATCACCTAAATATATGGGACCCTTTGAGGTTCTATAAGTGAATAAACCTATAGCATATATGCTTGAATTTCCACTAGATTTAGCTCAAATGCATATTATTTTTCATGTTTCATATCTTAAGAAGAATATTTTTGATTGTACACATATTTTGGATTGGAATGCATTATAGGTTTAAGATTTAGGGGTGGTCATAGTAGAACCAATCAAAATAATTTATACTTATAAGATTATCTTGTGTAATAGAGAAGTATCATAGTGCAAGGTCTATTGGGACCAATATTATAAGTATAGTGCTACATGAGAGGACTGTGAGGAGTTCTTGAGGTTATTTCCTCATTTATTCAAATAATACTTCTATTAAACATTAAATATATTTTACTAAACTTTATTTTTATTTTTAGAAATATTGTTGAAATAAGTATCATCAGAATGATGACCAATTTTAAAGAGGAATGATGCCACATTAGGTTTCCTCTACAAACTAGTTAATCATTAATGATGGATTATCATACTAATGATTAGTAATGTTGATATCTATTTTTGAGTTGAATTTGTATATGGTGTTTAATTGATAGTTATATTATTTATTTCATGATCAATATGTAGATAGATAGCCATTTCATATGTCTTATTATGCTTTATTATCATGATTTTTTAGATTAATTGCATTAATTATTTTATTATGATTATATGATAATGATTAGTTTGATTTTGGACTAACTAGTAGTTTGTTTGATGAGGTAGATGTAGGACTGTCCCACCTACACAGGTAGTTCAAAGGGAGAGTATCATTAGAGATGGGGTGGAGATACCTACATTGGGGATTGAGACACTTTTATCGACCCTATGCACACACCACTTTTCATGATTTGAATAGTATGTGAAGTTATATGTTCATAGACTAAAATTAGATTTGTGATGTTTGTTTTGTTTCCATTAAATCTTTATTTAAATTAATTGTGTTGTTTTAATCTTGACTACATTATGGGTTGCTAATGCTTTAGTGTGTCGATCTAGATGGAATGCTCATGCATTTAATTTAGTTGGTCACATTTTTGTGTCATGACATAACATTAGCTTTGTTGTGTTATTTGTTGATCTCATTTAAATTGTGATTTGTAGATTGTGGTTAGATTTTTTATTTTTGATGGTTTAAGTATAAATTACTTTTTTTAGTTATTTATTTTATCTTGTTTATATGGGTCATCATATGTCCCATTTTGTGATAATACAAAGGAACTAAAAAGGGGTAAAATACCCTAACGCAACTTGATTTAAATAAACTCTAACATCTTGGTATGTTTGGTTGTTTATATAATTTGAAGTTATAAAGGTAATAAACAAATTAGGTTTTGCAAAACGTTTCTAGACTTTGATGCTTCATTGATAATGAAAATGCTAAAATAGGTAAAAGTCATTTTTAGTGTTTTTTTTGCTAATTTTATATCATTTATAATGATTTATGGCATGATAAGGGTTATTTGTCTTCTACCATGCAAGTGTATGGAGGGAGACTTCGAGTTAATAGAATGCATGAATGAGTTGAACATTTATGAAGAGAAGTGGTATGATGGAAAATTGGATAAATGGATGAGAGTTTAAAGGGAATATAAAAAAATGCATCTATTATGGAAAAATAATAATAAGAGAAGGCAGAAAATATAAGAGCATCATGATAGATGACATGGAAGAGAAGGAAGTTATTAGCAGAGAAAATAAAAGAAACCCATATTGGTAATCAAACATTGGACATTCTTTGACCATGTAAGTAACATTTTGTATTTATGTAAAAATAATAATGGAGTTTTTTAATAGTATTATAGTTGTTTAGAGGTAGGTGAATAAATGATAGTTATGAGTATTATTCTAGTTGATTGTTGATATTGGTAGATTTCTTTTCAAGTGAATAAAATATCATGGTTATAGACCTGGGGATATAATTTTATTCCATCCCTATGTCTATAAAATGTGTTATTGATCCCCTATTATTTATTACATCTTGAACATTTTGGATAAACCCTGTGTAAAATTATTTGACCTTTTTTGAGGGTTTGTCGGGTACATTATGTGTGCTTCAATGTGAATAAATTGGTAGTCTTTTTGTGAACATCTTAAGGTCTTTTTTGCCTAAACTCATAGTTAATTTAACCAAATATAGGTTTTAAATAATATGTTTGTATCATTAATCATTTATATATTTTCCTTAGTTCACTAAATATGTTATAAATTTAATAAATGTTAAGAGTGGTAGATGGGCATGCTGACAATTTTACAACCATTGGTCAAAGATGATTATGTGCAGGTTTTCAAGAAGAATCCATTCATGGAGTGAAGATTCAAAAAGTTCTCAAAAAAAAAAGACTTAATTATTCTAATACCATGCTCATGAATAACTCACAAGTCCAAATTTTTATAGAGGGTTCTTTTATTCCTCTAACTATCTAGTTGTAAACTATTGAATGTAATTTTCAAATGATCGATACACGAAGGATAAGAAGAGTTGGTTCAAATTGTATTCTATGGAGTCATGGGACCTTATTACCTCAATATTAAATTCATTATTATTAGGTTATATGAGCTTAATTTTATGAACAATTTTAAGAAATAAAGTTCCTTTAAAACCCTTGTCAAACCCCGATGGCTTGATTTTAGGAGTTATGCTTGTATTTTTGAGTTTTTTGTTGAAAAAAAAGTGGTGTGAGATATTATGGGGAAAAAATTGCCTTAATAAAAATTATTAAATAAAAATTTTAGGTCAAATAATGGATAAAGGGAAAGGTACATGTTTCAAGGTTTCAAGCAAGCAAGAGAGACAATTAGAAGAGGCATTTTTTGATAGGTGTAAGAGATTGTTTGAGCATATAAAATGGTTGGAATGATGAGAGGGGTTATTAAAGGTATTAATTAAAAAACAATTAATTTTTTAGGAATCATAAAACTCAATAAAATGATTAAACTTGGACCTACAGGCATTTAGAAAAGAAATTGTGCAAGTTAGGAAACACCTAAAAGTTCATATTTTGAGTTGCATTAAATGAATATTTTAAAATTTGACTTGGAATTATTATTTTATGTAATTTATTAATAAAAATTGTTTTAATATATCTATTATACCTTAAGATAGTTAATATGGCAAAATACAAGTCTATTCATGAAATAAATCAAGGTTTTTTCCCTAATTTACACACAAATGGAGTTAGAAATGAGTGTTTCGGGTCCTTAAAATGGAGAAAAATATTTTATAATGTTTATAATTTATGTATAGTTATTAATAAATTATAATTAAATTAAAACCAATCCAAAATAAGCTCAGTTCATTAAAAAACATCTCCATGTCACCTTGTGTGCAACAAACATGGACTTTTTTGTGAATTTTTTTGGGAGTTTGGTGAAGATTTTTGTATATTTTAAAAAATTTATAGATATAAAATTTTTATATATATCCAATGATAATATTAAGAGTATATTTTAAGGCCTATAACTCATTTTAGACCACCTAATCTAAATCAGGGTTTCTTGAGGCCAAGAGCACACAAAAATGGTATTTTTTGAAGTTTTATATGGATTTTAGAGCTAAAAAATTATTTTAAGGTATATGAAAACATATTAATTATTTTAAATCATATTTATACTCTTTACCTTATCAAATAATGTAAATTCATCAAGTTCTAGGTTCTCATAGTGCATTTAAGAAGCATACCAAAACCACAAAAGATGGGCATAGCCAGAAGAACCAATATGGAGATATGTGGTTGAAATCATAAAGTGAAATATTAGAAGAGATATTTCATAAATAATTAAACATAAAAGTTATTATATCTCTCTCTAATTTATGTGCCCCATTTTATTTAAATTTAGCAAAGTCAAGGCAAATAGGAAGAGTCTTCAATTAACCTAGAAAGGTGGAGTTTGAAACATGCAAAAGTAGATAAGTTGAGTTTAAGTATTGGTTAAGATTTGATGATATATTTTAATTAAATATACTCATTAAATAATCATCATTAAATAAATCTCCTACTATTTCCCACTTAGGTTAATTTTAGAAAAGTCAAGAAGTCAAATATACATGAAATATGCAAGTCAAGATGGCTCAAGTCAAACTCTAAGTTAAAAGTAAATATAAGTAAATTAAAGATTAAATATGAATGAAATATAAAAATGAGTTAACTGAATATCAAAAATATTTCAATACAAGTTACAATATTAAAGGGAGTTAACTCAAGACTCAACCAAGATGCATGTAAGGACCTTTGACTTTACCAAACACATTCAAACTTATATCTTTATCATACTACACCATTTTCCAAGTAAGAGTTTGAAACTCCAAATATACTATGTATAAATTAGAATTTTGATTTTGGATTTAAATATTTAGTTAAGTTGCAGTTGAACTAGGAATGAAATGGATTTAGCATGTTGACTCATCTAGTTTAGGGCTTCTTATATTCTCTCTCTCTTATTCCTTTATATATGTACATTATTTTTTGAATGAATATGAAGATATTATGCTTTTTGATTAGATAAAATCTACCAAATTTTTTTACTACACCACCTTTTAAGTAATAAAGAGCTGAATTTTCCTCTATTTTTAAGTTGTGATGAACTGTGTGCTTAATAGTCATTGGTGTAACTTAGTGAATGATTGATTTTCCTATGTTTGTGTCTAAATTATTCACCTTTATTAAGAAAATAAGAACTCGTATAGGTCATACCAAGTGTCTAATTCATATTTATACCTAATTTGGAAGTGAATTCAACCATTATTCATTTATTCTAAGCTAGCATGAGTGTTAATCAGGACCTTTACATGAAAAACTAATGAAAGAGTCATTGTATGAGATTGAATTGAATGTGTGAAAGTTATTTAGATTATAAATTATGTTAAGTATCTACATTATTAAATTTTAAACTGGTGCATCACCCAAAATTTTTAATTTTCATTTCCATTTTCAGATTTACCATTACTACTTTTACCCTTTTCCCTGTCAAGAAAACACTCTCTAAGAGTGTTTAGAGAATTATGGGTGAGTTTAATAAAGCTAACTATCCATTCATATAGATATTATATCTAACATAATATTACCCAAACCTTGGAGAGTTTCCATTTTATTAACAGAAGTGAGAACAAGCACATGTTCTTGAAAATGTGCACTTATGAGTTATAATAGTTTTTGGCACCCCTAATGGGACACAAATTAAAGCTTAAAAAATACATTTGTAGTAGTTAAAAGTACCAGTTTCATGCCTAAAGTCACTACAAAGTATACAAGTAGATGTATACCATTTGAATTTATTGAATTATCTAAGCATTCTAACAAAATAAGAACATTTTTGACAACAATTTCATATCCTACAAGGCTATTTCAGTCACCAAATCAACATATTATACAAACAACTTCAAGTTAAAATCTGATTATTAACATGGTTATACCAAGGAATTGAGTATTTATTCCTTTTATTGATGGAATCCCTCTTAATTTGGCCTAATATGATTATATTTTAGCCCCAACCTTCAAAATTTCACCATATTTTATAGGTGAAGATCAAACTAAACCCATATATCATGTCAAAGATGTGGCTAACTTGTGTTCATTCCACCATGTTACCCAAGATAATGTTGTTATCTATTTACTTGTTGAGTCCTTCAATGGAACGACATTACAATTATATAGGAACCTTTCATTGAATTTCATTGCCTCTTGGGATGATTTAGGTGCAGTATTCTATAGACAATTTGAAGATAAATCAAACCATCTATCCCTTGTTGAGTATCTCATTACCATCAAGAGAGAAACACATGAATTTATGACTGATTTAAATCTTAGATTTTTAAATACATGGAATATAATACCTCCCATGATAATACCATCTCTTGAATATGATTTCTTATACTTTTTAAGAGCCATGAATTCTGATATTTTAGTTATGATTTAGTCCATAGATGATAGGACACTCTGAGATGCCTATGAGGTTATCATTAGATTTGAAAATAGTCTAATTTAGGTTGGTAATCTTGTACCTATGCCTCCAATGCAAAGTTTTTTATAATTACAACCTATTCTACCTCCTCAATACCATTAATAACCCTAAATCCATCCCTTTAAGATCAAGTTTAATCTCCTCATAGTCAATCTAGTGAGCATGCTGAAAGAAAAGGTATGCTACAATATTTTGGTAATGAATTAGTTCAAATGAAGAGACAATAATATAAATCCAATAGGCCATACCAAGTAACTAATCAACCCACTTATTATCCATATAGAGATAAAATACCTTCTACTAAGGATATAGAGATAATAGGACTCCATATCAAGCTCAATGAGCCATTATACCACCAAACCATATGCTACAATTAATCCTAATGGTCCTTCCTCAACCAAGGCAATTGTTAAAATACAAAGTAATTTGATTCAAGATTCAAGTTGGCATCCTTCTAATACTAATGATGTTCAAAATAAAGATTTAGGTTGGCATTCTTCTAACACTAATTATGTGCAAAATCAAGATTTAATATCACATAATATGGATTCCTCAAATGACATAAGAGGAAGTGTTTCTTTAATAAGGAAACCACAATTAATATATGATGAAACAAGGGGAAGTGATTCATGGATAAGTATAACTAGATTCAACCTTGGTTAATTTCCAAGTTGATTATCATATGGTAATAAATCAGATTGGTGAGCCTAAAAATCAAATAAATTTGTTTTATCCATTACAAGAGCCAAAAAAAGGGCTATACATGAGACTTAATAGGTAAACCATGCTTAAAATATTTATAATATTATTTATAAAAGTACTAATGTTCATATTATTGCCCCTTTAGCTTAAAACAATTAACATGTTGAAGTAAGCAAGCTTCACCAAGTGTCTCAAGTACAAGAGTGTCATATTTCTCCAAAGGTAAAAAAATATATTAGATGATCCTCTTAAGCATATTAGATAATATGAATAAGGATAACATTAGCATTAATATGTGGGATTCATTGGTCATCATAGGATAAAAGGATACACTTATACATGAGATTCTAGGCCTTAGTTTGTATGAAAAACCAATAGAGAAGGAAACTGTGGGTCTATAAAATTTAGATTAGAAAGAGAAACAATAATAACATGTATAAAAAGGGGTAAAGGTCACTAAATATGATAAAAACCAAATAAGACACCTCCTTTCTATCTTTCCTTGATTATTGATGATACCCTAGTTCAAAATTACATGGTTAACAGTAGAGAAATAGTAAAGTAATGCCAAAATATATTGTAGATAAGTTGGGTTTGGTGTATGAGCCAAACACTAAGGTTTTTTTTAAATTTAATGGCTCTCCAACCAAGATAGTTGGTATAATTAAGAATCTGAAGTTAACACTTCATGCACATCCAAATGTGACTATTCAATAAGATGTGGTAGTGGTAAATCTTCCTCCATATTTCGAAATTTTTAGAACAAGGTATCAAACAAAATTTAAAATTCATTCATAGCATATTTCTCATTTGCATCTAGAACCATAGATGCCTAGTATTGTTAATACAAATTGTATCATCTCATATGAAGTAGAGAAAACTAGTGAAGTTGAATCAAACTCATCTCTTAATGGTGTACCTAATTTTTTTCTTGATGAATGAACTAATAATATTTAGGATCATGTCCCTAAAATATTATAGATTAAGGACTTGTATTTTACTATTTTCATGAGGATGGTTCACAAATTCCAACTCTATACAAAGAAGGTGAGGTAAATAATGGTCTATGGCAACTCTATTTTGACGAATCATAGAATAAATGCGGTATAAGGGATGGTATGATGCTCATTTCAACCTAAAAACAAAGTTAATTTGTTTATATAAAATTTTATTTTTAATTCTCTAACGATGTGACAGAATATGAGGCTTTAGTTCATGGTTTGCAATGGGATAGAAATATGGGAGCTAACCTATTATAGATATTTAGAGATAGTGAGATTGTAGTACATAAAATAATAAGGTTGAATATATATAAAAATACAATACTAAAATCATAAAAATAGAGGGTATGGTATCTTTTTGAATGTTTTGATGCATTTGACATACATGTAGTACCTAGAGAGAGAAATAAACATGTGAATAGGTTGGTTATAATTGGATCATAGTTTGATTCCCACTGATGTAAAGAAGGATAAAAATTAGCCATACATCAAGATTGTTTTGAGACCATATATTCCCAATAATAATTTTAATTGGAAATTATTTGAATATGTTGATAAAGTTATTCATTTCCTACAAGAAGAGGTTGAATTCTCTTCTAAAAATCAATCAAAACTTTTGTAGTAGTACGGTGATCAAATAATTCATCTCAAATCCAATAAGTTACCCAAGGGTCTTGTCACACTTGATAATATTTTTAGTAGGGATGATGAGGTAATAAAGGAATAATATTATTTGAGTACCAAATTATAACATTATGCAAGCATTGACATAGTCAAAGGAAAAGCTCCCAAACTTGGTAAAGTGTGCTCTCAAGCTCAAAAATATTCATTTGTTGATTTATGTTGAGAGTTTTTTTATGTGTTTACATGGGAGTAAAATTATTTAAATTTTTTTTATCCTAGTTTATCTCAACAAACCATTGAATTATAAAAAGATAAAAAATTGATGAGGCAAAGACAAAGGCCAATTAACTCAAAGTTGGAACCTTTGAGGAGAACATAGCTTCATAAGTTGATTGAAATAGATATCATCTTTGCCATCAATCATTCCACTTCGGTGGATAATCTTGTTTTGTGAGGAAGAAGAGTGGATACATAAAATTATTTTTGTATTTATGTGACTTGAACAAGGCATCACTCAAAGACCATTATCCCTTGCCATCAATTGAAAAAATAATATAGTTAGTGGCTTGTTTAGAAAGGTTTTCATTGATATATGGTTATATTGAATATAACTAAATTTTTGCAAAAGAAGAGAATAAATTAAAAATAACCTTCACCACAAAGTGGGGAACCTTTGCATATATAAAAACTCCATTTGGTTGTCTATTATAGGAGCAAAAATCCAAAGAGACATAAATATGGACATTCAAGGTTTGATCAATAGGTTTGTTCTTGTATATTTGCATTATGTTAATTTTTTTCAAAGAATGAAAGTGATCACATGCTTCATATTAGAGAGGTATTACAAAGATGTAGGAAATATGGGATTCACTTAACCTAAAGAAGTGTGTGTTTTTACTGCATGAAGGTAAAATTATTCATCATGTTATCTCTAAGCATGGTTTTAGTATTGATACAGAAATAATAGATTGTATTATTGAATTATTCTTGCTTAATCATAAGAAAGTATTGCAAAGTTTCCTTATAAAAATTAACTCTATAAGAAGGTGCATATCTAATTTTGAAATATTTTCAAATCCTCTTACAACTATGCTCAAGAAAAATAGGAATTTTACTTGGACCAAGGAAGGTATGAAAAGTTTTCAAGAAATAAAGCAAACCATTACTAGTGCTCCCACTCTAATGAATCCTAATTTTTATAAGGATTTTGTGTTATATGTATATGCTAATGTTGATACAATTTTCGAAATATTGACACAACAAAATTCACAAGGTTTGGATTAGTCAATAGTATTATTTATCTAAGGATTACAAGAGTATGAAAAAAGGTACAGATTTGTTGAGAAGCATGTGCTTTCAATAATAATATGTCTCAAAATGTTTAGGCACCTGTTATCTAAAAATTATACATGTGATGGTTTCCCATCCTAACAGCAAAGAGTTATTGTTGAACAAGTAAATAAGTGAAAATATAATAGGATGGATAACAAAGATCATGTTATAGGATGTGGAAATAAAGGTAACAAAGTTGATTAGAGGTAAAGGGTTATGTGAGCACTTAACTCAAGACTTATAGGAAATCAACGAGGTAGTTTTGGTCTTGAATGATGAAGATATTGTAGCTAATCATACACCTTACAACATATGGTTTAAAAGTATGGTAAGATACATTCAAAGTCATATGTATCCTCTAAAATTAAGTGGCTCATAGAAAAGGTACTTTAGGATGAAATATATTCCTTTTCTACTTGATGATGGGGTATTGTTCAAAAAGGATGTTAATGATATGTTGTTGAGGTGAATATATCCAAGTCAAGTTAAAATATTACTTGAATAATTTTATTATGAACAAAGTGGAGGCCACTTTTCAGCAAGGACAACGACCCTCAAAATCATGAGGAGTGGATACTATTTGCCAAACATAATCAAATATTATCATGTTTGGGTAAGGAAGTGCAAGAAGTGTGTATTATTTGTATGAAAGTAAAATATTATTTCCATACCTCTTCAACCCATTTCAATAGATTATAATTTTATAAAATAGGGTTTGGACTTCATTTGTCTCATCAATCTACCTTCTATATTGGACCATAAGTGGATACTTTCAACCACATATTAATTTACTAGATGGACAAAAACAATGCATTTGAAAGAATAAATTGAATCTAGTGTCTTGGAATTATATGAAGTTTTGATCACAAGGTTTGGTGTTCATTATACTATATTTTTATACAATTATATGCCATTTATAGGAGCTAAAATCAGTTAATGGGCTATCCAAAATGGTTTGTATCTTAGTACTTATTCAAATTAGTATCCATAAGTTAATGGCCTTTTTGAGTCTAATATAAATAACTTGTTGAAGATCATTAGGATAACCATTTAATAAAATAAAAGGACTTGGTATTTTAAGTTAAAATCAGCTCTATATACTAATAGGATTACCTTTAAGAGTTCCATTACCAAACCCTACATGTTAGTGTATAAGAGAGAAGTTATATTACAAATCTCACTTAAGATCCCTTCTTTGGAATTGATGCGTTGACTATAATTGTTTGAGAGTGATCCCATGGAGGTGAGATATGATAAACTTATGGATTTATAATAACTCAAAAATCATTCTATGTTAGCTATGGAGATGCATCAAGCATAGGTAAAGAAAACATTTGATAAAAGAGCATCTTAAAAAAGATTCAAGGAAGGTGAATTGGTTCCTGAATGGGATGAAGATAGATAAAGACTATGAAGACACAAAAAAAATTATTAACTTTGGAGTGGTCCTTACATGATCTTAGGAGGCAAGCCTCACAATGTGTTCTAACTAGCCAAGATGGATGGTGAAGAGCTCCCAATCCCATTAAATGGGATTCATCTTAAGCATTAATTTTGAGTATAGGTTCTTATTTGTACATAGTAGTTTTATATTTAACTTTCCTCCAATTTATTTTATACACATGTTTTATTAGTATTTTTATTTTTCATATTCCTCTAAGTGTTATCTTTCATATTTTTAGTTGGTAGTGGTTCTAGTTTTCAATTCAATAAGTGTTTATGAACAAGTATTGTAGTTGCTTGAGGGAATTTTTAGTTTAATATTTGGTAATATTTTCATAAATACATATAAAAATGGATATATATATTTTTAAGGAAAAAACCATGCTCAAGAATAACTCACAAGTAAAAATTTTGATAGAAGTTTCTCTTATTCCTCTAACTAGCTTGTTGCAAGCTAGTGAAGGTAATTTTGAAATTCTTAGTAAATGAAAGAGAAGAAGAGTTGGTTAGAATGGTATTATAGATATTTTTGGTCCATTATTACATAAATAATACATTAATTATATGTAAATTACATGGGCTAAATTTTATGAGCAATAGTTAAGAAGGAAAGGTGCTCTAAAACCCTTCTTAAACACCAACGACTCAAATTTAGGTAGTAGATTTGTATTATTGAGTTTTTTGTTAAAAAAAAGTGGTGTGAGATATTATGGGAAATAAATTATGTTAATAAACCTTATAAAATAATTTTTTTGTGGTAAATAATGGATAAATTCAAAGGTATATGTATCAAAATTTCAAGCAAGCGAGAGAAATAGTCTGAAAATGCACTTTTTGAGATGTTTCAGAGATTGTTTGAGCATATCCATTATTTGTAATGATGAAATTGGTTACTATAGGTATTAATTATAAAATTATTATGTCTTTATGACTCATAAAAATAAATAAAATAGTAAAACTTAGACCTATAAGCATGTAGAAATGAAATTGTACAAGCTATGAAATACCAAAAAGTGCATATTTTGAGTTTTATTAAATTAAATATCTTGAAATTTGACATGGATTTATTTTTTGATGTATTTGAATTTTTTAATGTGGTTTAATGTATTTTATGTAATTTATGATAGATAAAATGACAAAATATAGGTTTTTTCATGAAGGAAATCAAGGTTTTTTCACTAATTTGTTCACAAATGGAGTTAAAAATGAGTGTTTCAGGGCCTTCTAAAGGAAAATAATGACTTTATAATGTTTATAATTAATTTAAATGTATTAATAAATTATAATTAAATGAAAATAAATTCAAAATAGACTCGTCTCATTGAAAAACATCTCCAAGTCACCTTGCGAGCAATAATCACACACTTTTTGTGAATTTTTGTTTGAGAGTTTGGTGAAGAGTTTTGGAGATTTTAAAACTTTTAAAAGTATAATCCATTTATAAATATTAAATTATAATATTATTAGTTTATTATAATGAATATAACTAATTTTATACCCCTTAATCTAAATCAAGGTTTCTTGAGGCCAAGAGAGCATAAAATGGCATTTATTGAAGTTGTACATAGAGTTTGGAGCTAAAAATTTCATTGCATGTATATTAAACCATAGATATTGTTATAAAATAATGTTTATAATCATTACCTAATAAAAAAATTAATTTTTTTCAAGTTATAGGTTCTCACGGTGCATTTAAGAAGCTTACCAAAACCATAGAAGATGGCCATATCTAGAAGAAACAATATGGAGAGATATGGGTGCCATCATCAAGTGAAATATTAACATAGATATTTAATGAATAATTAAACATAAAAATTCTTTTTTATCTAAATTATGTGCCCCGTTTGGGGTAAATTTATCAAATTCAAGGTAAACATGAAGAGTCTTTAATTATCCTGGAAATATGGAGTTTGAGATGTGCAAGAGTGGATAAGTTGAGTTGAAGTCTTGGTTAAGGTTTTAAGTCCTATTTTAAATCAATATAATCATTCAATAAGTAACATGAAACCTCTCTCCTACTACACCTCATTTGGGATAATTTTAGAAAAGTCAAGAAGTCAAATATCCATGTAACATGAAAGTCAAGATGGCTAAAATCAAACTCCAAGTTACAAGTCAAGATGACTCAAGACAAAATTAAATTTGAAAGTAAAGATAAGTAAATTAAAACTTAAATATGCATGAAATATAAAACTGAATTAACTAAAGATCGTAAATAGTTCAATGCAAGTTTCAATATCAAATGGAGTTAACTCAAGACTCCACCAAGATGCATGTATGGACCTTTGATGTTTCCAAACACATTCAAACTTCTCTCTTTATCCTGCTAAACCATTTTCAAAGAAAAAGGTTGAAACTCAAAATATACTAATTATAAATTGGGAAGTTTGATGTTGGAGTTAAAGATTGAGTTAAGTTTTAGTTGAACTAGGAATGAAGTAGAGGTAGCATGTTGACTCATCTAGTTTAGGTATTCTTGTCTTTTCTAACTCTTATTCCTTTATATATGGACATTCATTTTTATATGATTATCAGGACATTATGATTTTATATTACATAAAATATACCAAAATTTTTTAGTACATCACCTTTTAAGTAATAAAGAGCTAATTTTTTCTCCATTTTTACACTATTCATGAAGTGTGTGCTTAATATTAATTGATGTAACTTATTGAATGATTGATTTTATAATGTTTATGTTTGAATTATTCACCTTTATTCAGATAATAATAACTTTTATAGGTCATACTGAGTGTTTAAGTCTTATTTCTACCTAATCTAGAAGTGAATTCAACCATTATTCATTCCTTTTAAGCTAGTGTGAGTGTTAGTTAAGACCTCTATGTGAAATACTAATGCAAGAGTCATTGTATGAAAATGAATTGAATATTTGAAAGATATTTAGCTTATAAAGTGTGTTAAGTATCTACATAATTAACTTTCACATTGGTGTATGACCCTAAATTTTTAGTTTTCATTTCCATTTTCAACTTTAGCATTAATCCTTTTACCCTTTTCCTAGTCAAGAAAGCACTATATGAGAGTGTTTAGAGAATTGTGGGTGAGTGTAATATAGGGAACCAACCCTTCAAATGGATATTATTGTAGACACTTAAAAACTACACATGACAGCTTGCAATGACAAACTACCTCTTTGACCCTCATTTGACCTTGTGTCTAGTGGACCACCTAGTCAACTAGACTCATTTACTAACTTGACCCCTAATTTGACGCATTTAACTAAACCATTTAATTCAAATTTATTTAACCTATTTTCCTCTTTCCCCTTGATTGTTGACTGTTGGTCTAATCATTGATAGTTAGGCCCCCAAATCTATTTTAAAGGACTAAACCATTGATAGCTTTGTGCGAGATAAGCATTTCCTTGAATGAAAACTTGATTTTAAAACTTAATTTAAAATGATTTGAATGGGAATGTTTTACCCTATCAAATTAGTAACTTCTTCCATCCTAATTAGTAACTTCATCGTACAAAAGGAGAAGAGGAGGAAGTGAAATGGATCTGCAATATAGAATCCATAATCTTGCATCCAAGCTCTTTTACATATAGGTGTTCAATGTCCTTTAAACTAGAAATAAATACCATTAGAGACTTGAAGATCTATTGAAATCATGTTTGAAATATAAAGTACTGTCACTTTGGATAAATCATTTCAGCATTCCACTATCAAGTTCTAGGTACCTTTTACTTATTTAGTTGATTTATCTTATTTCTAATCTCCCTACCCTATCAAACCCATTAGTATCTTATTATCCACCCCTCATCCTCATTATAGACCTCTATTTGTCTAAATATCTAATTTTCACCTTCTATTTTGATCACTCCTAGATTTACATAGGCAACCGTCAATGGTTTCATAACCATTGATGGTCTACCCCAATCATCGATGGTTACCCAACCACCGATGGTCAAACCCAACCATAGATGGTTCACATAAATACTGATGGTAATTGTGGCATAAAAATCCTTCAAGCTATTTTATGCCCTTTGCCCTCATTCGAACCCAATTTTCTCTATTTTTTCTTGATAATAGTAATTTTTTTTGATTTTCTAGACTAGACCCTAATGATTTTATCATAAATAATTGACCTAATTTTGCTATTTTAGTTGTTTTCTTTAAACAATCATATACTTTATCTTTCTTGTATGTATTTACTTTAATATCATTAAAATCAAGTATCCTTTATTTTAGTTTATATCATCTTAATTGTCATAATAGTGGATTGATAACCTCCTAATAAATGATACACTTCTTGGATATAGCTCATATTAGGTAGTCCAGTCAAACATCCATCTAACAAACCCCTTTTTGAGTATCTTCCTTATCTTTAGGTTATTCATTCCTAGCAAAAGATGAGTTCCCACTATCATCTAGATTCATGTGTGCACTTTACCAGGTATTATTCTACACACCCTATTACTAGTTTTACTATTTTACTTCTAAAACTAAGAAATGAGTGAAATTTAACTAAAACATTTGACACACCTAGTGGGACCTAGTTCACTTTTCTTCCTTTGTTATTTACTCATTGAATGTAATCTAATTATTTCTTTTTGGGCTTAAAATAAGCCTCTTGCATACATTGATTGACAACTTGTATTAGTTCATCTAGTAACACAAAGGTCAAAGTAATTAATCATAGCTTTCTCACTTGCTATCACACACTAAGTCAAATCAAAAAATAATTAACATGTCAAAACATACCTAAGATAATGCTCAACTAGGATTTCATCACCTAGCAGAAACCTTACCCCTTCTTGGCTATCCCACTTAGATTTCACCACCAAAGGGAAAACCAACTCAACTCTTTGGTTGAGTATAAACTCTAAACTTGATATATTCTAGCTAAGTACCCAACACTCTTACCACTGTGGGATAATGAAGTGAGGGGGTGGGCCCCAATACCAAGCCACATACCATAGTTCAACATAGATTTCTCTCTTGAGCACCCAAACTCAACCCAAAAATAATCTTAGATTTCTTCTTAGTACCTAATTTACAAGCCAAATTCCTTCTTCACACTTTCTAAGGATTAAACCAAAAGTGATCTAGAAAATAATTATAGGATTTAACGCACTTTTAGTATATGCATTATTTGCCTTGAATTCTTTTATTTTGATTGCTCTTTGTTGGAGGCATGTGTTTCATCATACTATTCCCTTTTCTCTCACATGGTATTTATTATATAGTAACCGAGACACCAAAATAATCAACCACCACCTTCTTCCTCTTCCTCCATGGGGTACAATTCTAATGATGATGGTTCACCTCATTTTTATTCCCCTCCTATTAGGATCTTGATTGTTTCTAAGGGTGATGAAGTCTTCACTACCTTCCTTGAAAATAATCTATTTTCCCCTCAACACTATCTTAACAACCTACCCAACTATACCTCTATCACTTTGGTTTCTCCTATAGATCCATCTTATAGTATACCTCTACATCTTATGGTGGGTGTTACCTCAACCTAACCCTTGCTAACCCAAGGATCTTCTTCCTTCAACATCCCATCTACTACCAATACACAAACCCAATCCAATATTATAACATCCAACCAAACACCTCCTACCACACCCCAAACTTCACAAATAGGTTCAACTTTACCTCTAGTTACCTACACTCCACCTACCATGGGGTTATCTTATATATATGATTCCTCCCTTACCTTTATTACAACCACTCCAATAACCTCTACCCCATTATAGAATTTGGTACTTTATATAGCTCAAATGTTTCCAATGATTAGCACTAGAGTCACCACTCAACCTCAACATACTCAACCTCAACCTACCCAACCTCAACTCACTACCTCAGCCATACCTTTAAGTAAACCCACATCCATCCCTCAACAAGTACCCATAATAACCTATCAATATGTCTGTAATGCACAAGGGTACATATCACATTCCCCTCAACCATTTATGCTAATAAAACCCTATGGGGAATCATTTTAACCCCTTGTGACCAATTATTAATATGTGGCTTATTCTACACCTTCTATCACTTATCCAAATCTAGCTACCACCCAACCTCAATAGAATGTGCCCCTTAATTATGCAGCTTTTAAATGCCAACCAGATTTGATCAAAATGTTAATGGACAAAATGACCAAATTGGAATCATCCATATCTAGGTCTCATAACCTTTTATCCTATGATCAAATTTACAACAAACCCATTCATCCATCTGTGCCCATCCATTCTTATCCTCCTCAATGGCAATTGCCTAATTTTTCCAAATTTCAAGGCAAGGAGGACCCCCAACAACATTTGAGAGAATTCCATCATTATTTATATTTAATCATGTATGATGATGCTCTCCTTATTTGAACCTTCCCCATGTTCTTAACTAGACCTACCCTTGACTAGTATAGTGCTCTTTCCATGCACTCCATTTTTTTCTCCCAATTGGCCCAAATCTTTTTAGATCATTTCTCAATAAATATATCTAAAAAGGTTTCTATTACTAACCTCTATTCTACCAATAAGTTTGATGATGAGTCAATTATTTATTTTTTTGATAGATGGAGAGGCCTCATCAACCAACTTAATTTATCCTTACCACAACCCGAATTGATTAAAATATTCTCTTGAGGTTGTGCCATTTGATAAAAATGTTAATGGATAAAATGACCAAATTGGAATCATCCATATCTGGGTCTCATAACCTTTTATCCTATAATCAAATATACAACATACCCATTCATCCATTTGTGCCCCTCCATTTTTTTCCTCCTCAATAGGAATTGCCTAATTTTTCCAAATTTCAAGGCAAGGAGGACCCCCAATAACATTTGAGAGCATTCCATCATTCTTTCTATTTAATCATGTATGATGATTCTCTCCTTCTTCAAACCTTCCCCATGTCCTTAACTGTACCCACCCTTGACTGGTATAGTGTTCTTCCCATGCACTCCATCATTTTTTCTCCCAATTGGTCCAAATATTTTTATATCATTTCTTAGTAAATATATCTAAAAAGGTTTCTATTACTGACCTCTATTCTATCAAGAAATTCGATGATGAGTCAATTATTTATTTTGTTGATAGATGGAGGGGCCTCATCAACCAACTTAATTTATCCTTACCACAACTCAAATTGATTAAAATATTCTCTTGAGGTTGTGCCATTCGATCAAAATGTTAATGGACAAAATGACCAAATTGGAATCATCCATCTCTGGGTCTCATAACCTTTTATCTTATGATCAAATTTGTAACAAACTCATTCATCCATCTGTGCCCATCCATTCTATTCCTCCTCAATCAGAATTGCTTAATTTTTTCAAATTTAAAGGCAAGGAGGACCCTTAAAAACATTTGAGAGCATTCCATCATTTTTTTTTATTTAATTACGTATGATGATGCTCTCCTTCTTCGAACCTTCCCCATGTCCTTAATTGGACCCACCCTTGACTAGTATAGTGCTCTTCCCATGCACTCCATAATTTTTTTCTCCCAATTGGCCCAAATCTTCTTAGAGCATTTCTTAGTAAATATATCTAAAAACGTTTCTATTACTGACCTCTATTCCATCATGCAATTTGATGATGAGTCAATTATTGATTTTGTTGCTAGATGAAGAGGCCTCATCAACCAACTTACTTTATCCTTACCACAACCCTAATTGATTAAAATCTTATCTCAAGGTTATACCAAACATATTAATCCCACTCTTCAAGTTTAAACCTTCAGAACATATGATGAGGCATTCACCATAGCACATAAACTAAAAAATTGAGCCATTGAGGAGAGGAAATCTAAATTATAAAATAAAAATTCCAGATTTAAATATAATAACCCTTCCTCCACTAGATCCATCAACCAATCTAATACCAAATCAAAATCATCTAAAAATTTGGTTGTTCTAAAAACCACTCCACCTCCAACTGTCAACCAACAACCTCAAACTAATTCTTCTAACCCTCCCTATCGACAAAACCAAAACCAAAATTGAGATCTTCCAAAAGAATATAATCCCATTGGAGAATCTTATGCATTAGTTTTGGATAAATTTCTCAAAGCTAACCTCATCCAACTTCTACCTATTAAACCAACACAACAATTTGATGCTTCTTACCCCATACCTAGGTGGTATAATGAAAATGACCATTGTGCCTTTCACCATGTTATAAGACATGACATTAATAGATGTAATACCTTCACGAGTCTTATCCAAAATTTTATTGATAGTGGATAACTTGTGTTTGATAATCCAAATGTACCTCCTAATAAATCCCTTGATATTTTTTACAAACCTTTTCCCAATCATGCTTCTTCTACCCAACACCATGATAACCAACTTGAATCATCTCACTCTTATGAGGCACATACAATCAATGTTATTAATAATGAGCCCCTTTTTAAAGATTCAATTACCTCAATCACCTAAATGGAAATAGTGAACTGACCTCTTATTTCTTTGGATACCCAAATGAAATAATTAACCACCCCTCTTTATTTGAATTACCCAAATGGAGACCTTAGCTTTATCTACCTCTCTTTTGATGGAAACACCAAAGAATACAACCTTCGCTATAACCATTCCTTCTTCTACCACACCCATTCAAGTGGTAAAACTACCCTCTATCCCTTTAGATGTAACTCTATTCATTCCCTCACTTGAGAATACTATACCTACCTCTCCTATCATTAAATGATCCATTCCATCCTCAAAAACTACCCCAAACCAAGATGAGGTTATCTTATTTACCCAACCATCAATTTTCAAACCATCCATCAAAATTAAAGAAATTGTTCCCTCTTCTCCACTTAAGGGCTTAAGCTTTGAAACAAATGACCAAGGAACTAAACTCATCTATAAACCCTTTTCTAGGCTACTTCAAAGTTTAAAATTCACTTCTCAACCTGACTTTGATAAAGCCACCTTTTGACATCAATTTGAACTCCCTTACAAAAAAAAATCTAAATCCTCAACTTCACTTGAACTACCCTTAAACCCATTATTACCTCTTGGCCAAATATCTCTTCCAAAACCATAAATGAACCATCCCAACCACCTCCACCTAAAATTACCAAATCACCTTATGTCTCTTTTACCAAAACAATCAATAACCTAGGTATTCTTCTCACACCTAGTCATACTCACCTCACTTTAAGGTTGGACTTAACCCCATCTAGTCCACCAACACAATCTCTAACCAAACCAACTAAGAAAGTAGAGTTACCCAAATATCTACCTTGAACTAGACCCATACCACCTCCTTCTCACTTGCCTTCTATATTAGGATCCCATACTTATACCATCCTAATTACCTATTCTTCCTCTAAGAAACCATCCCCATTCTCTCCACCTACATCCATCAAACCCTCTAGTCCTCCATCATTTTTGACCAACCTATCTACCTTTATTTTCCCACCTATAGTCAAACCTTCATCTTCCATATCTAAATATCCAACTCCCAAACCAACTATAACCAATAAAACCTACCCAAACCACTAACTAAAACCATTCCTTGAATCACAACCTCCATAGTAGAACCTACACCTAAAAAGGTCCTCACTCCTAAAACTAAAACCCCACCTCTTCCAAAATCTTTACCTAAATCCTATTCAGCCATTTTTCAAAGTTTATTTGAAACTTCTTCCATTAACTTACCTCTAATCAAAACTTTCAACCCTTCACATACTAAACAAACATGGTTCATCGATAATTTTATTTTCTTTTACCATAGGACTCCTAGACATGATACAAAGAACTACAAAGCCCTCCAAACACTTGTCCAAAAAGGATTAAGATGGTCTATTAGAGGAACCCTTCTTAACCCCACTACAAATATTACCATCAACCCAACCTAACCAACCTTTACTTACTCTCCCACTCCTACCTAATGATGAGAAGGAGGAACTGAAGCAAGCATCAAACCTAAAAAACCCCTTATCCACACTATTCATGTGGTTACATGATCACAAGCCCAATATAAAGATAATGAAAAATCCAAAACATCCATTATATGGACATACCCTTCAACCTCTAAACCTTCCAACTAAGACCAAACATCTATACATTCAACTTCACAACCACAAAACCAAAAGCATCTATTTTGGGACCTTCTCCCTCTAACCCTTTTGCATTCATATAGTGGGAAGTGTTGAAACAACTTCACCAAACACTAATGAAAATGAACCTCTATAAACTAATCAACACTTCACATCACCATCACTAGGCATTGATTGAGGATTTTTAATCCATAGAGGTTTAACCAGATGATCCTCAACCTCTTCCATCTTTTGTTGGATCCCTCAAACTTTTTTTCCTAATCACCTTTTCATACTGAATATCACACCATACATCAATAAAACTTGCATAAAGAGGGTTATGATTGATGGAGGAGATAACATCAATAGTATTTCCTCCCATGAATATGACCAACTTTAGTTTCCCAAAAACATCATGTTAAAAATTACAACAATCTTTCACTCTTTTAATGACACTATGATCACCTCCTTAGGGACCATTGTCCTCCACATCCACTTAGGGCCTCAAACCATTCATAAAATATTTTATGTTATAGAGGGTGAGTTACAATAGAATGTGTTACTTGAACACCCTTAGATCTATGCTATGATTTCCATCCCTTTGTCCTTACACTGATGCATCAAATTTGAGCATGAGGGACAAGTTATTACCATCAAATTTTATCCTAGTCCCTTTACCTCTTGAAATATGACATACTAGCCTAATGACATTCTTATTCCTCTGTCTACCTTACAATCAACTTCTAAAAAAACCACCCAATAAACCAAAACCATCAACACTTCTACTTACAATAATGATGAAGCATTAACTAGCTCAACCATACCTTCATCTCAAGTTCCAGTTGAGTATTCCTTTCAATCCACATTTCAACATCTCTCCCTAGGGGAATATCAACTTTTATCTTTCGATGTTTTCCCTAGTCTACAAGAGTATAGTAATCTCAAATATGACCCTTCTTATGATCCTAACATTGGAACCATCATCTTTTTTGGGCTCTCTAACAATTAAATAAATTTCATCTATGGGGGGCTTGACCAGCCACTTCTCACCCCCACCATTACCCCATTCATCTGACATTTACTATCAACTTTTCTTAGCTGGATAAAACCAACCTATGCCAAAGCTTAAATTTATAATTATGATTGTAAGGGGTTTGTTCTTAGCCTATATGAATAAGGACTTCATGAGTTATCCATTATCAATACTAAAAAACATCATGAGTTCTTTGGCCTTAGGTTTGTACCACTGAAAGAACCCACATCACCAAAACCCATTACCACCATCGATGAAGAACCTCCATCCTCACCAAGCCCATCTCCATATAAATATGAGGACTCTAATATCATCCCATATAAACTTTTTTTTTATAAATACCATTATTTTAGGCCCCTTTAATTATCAAAAGGATGGCCAAACTAAAACCCTTCCTCTCATCCATCCTAAAATGATTGACCATGATTCTCCTACAATCAACACTATCCAACATCAGAATGATGATTCCATTCTCACCTACCTCAATTCATGGGATTATTCAATTCATAAATCTCTCCCTCCTAAGAACCAAACCATGTTGAATGAATCAACCATTGATGTCAACTTAGGAACTCAAGATAACCCCATATCATCAAAATCAGTTCTAATACTTAAAGTATGTGGAGCAACAAGACTACCCATATATATTTTGAGATTGTAGCATTAAATTTTCATGGTATTATTAAGATATGCCTAAAATTGACCCTTTTATTTCCCTCCACAACATTGGTACACATCCCGAGGCTATGCTAGTTTGACAAAAGCTTTGTAGAATTCATCCTCACATAGCCCTTCTTGTCAAAGAAGAGCTTAATGTCTTTTATCCATTGACTTCATTCAACCCATCAACTATCCACAATGGGTTTCTAACATCATTCCCATCACCAATCCATAGGGGGACTTCATCTCTCCATCAACCTTCATGACCTCAACCTCGCCTACCCAAAGGATGACTCTCCTCTACCAAACATCAACCAACTCATTGATCTTATAATTGAACATGAAATGTTATCCCTCATGGATGTTTTATTAGGATATAATCAGATCTTAGTTACCCCCAAAGATTAGCATAAAACCTCCTTTATCAGCCCATGGGGAACCTTATGCTATATATTCATGCCATTTGGACTAAAGAATGTTAGAGAAACCTACCAGTGGGACATAACTTATATCTTTCATGACCTCATCCATAAAATTATAGAGGACTATGTTGATGATCTCCTTGGGAAATCTAAACACTACAAATTCACACCATCATCTTTGGCTGACTAATCCATTATCATGTCAGGCTTAACCCCAAGAAATGTATTTTTGGAGTCTTATTGAGAAAGCTTCTTGGTTTCATTATCTCTCTATGAGGAATCAAAATAGAATCCACTGAAGTTAGAGTAATCTTGGAAATGCCTCCTCCTACCAACATTACTCAAATTTTTAACCTATAGGACAAACTACAATCCATCTATTGTTTCATCTCTTAGCTATCTGATAAATGTAAACCCTTCCACCACCTACCAAATAAAGATACCTTCTTAAAGTGGAATAATGAATATCAACAAGCCTTCAATGTAATAAAGGAGTACCTTTTCTCTCCACCAGTCCTTACCCCTCCTAAGGAGGTGTAGCCCTTTTACCTATATATTTACCACTGATCATTCCCTAGGGCAATGCTTGTTCATCTGATGCATAAAATAAAGAGCAAGTCATTTACTATATCATCTACACACTTATAAAATATGAAAATTGGTATACCCATCCTAAAAAACTCTACCTCACCTTAGTTTTCATGGAATCCAAACTTTGTCACTATATTTTTAATCACAAAACCTATGTCATCACTAACACATACCCCTTCAAATTCATGTGCTCGAAGCCATAACAAAACCAATGTATGGCTAAGTGGCTCATACTCATTTATTTTGATCTTGAGTTATTTCCATAAAATCCTTTAAAGGATATGTCATCACTAACCAATTAGCCAAAGCTCCTCTACTAGACAATAAAGCTCTTCTTCTTACCTTTCCATATGAGTCCATAGTGACCCTATCCCAAGAAGAACCTACCTACTAAATAACCATGTTTTTTATGGATATTAATGAAAAAATTGTGGGGGTGCTAGAGTTATTTTGATTCCCATTAATGGGTAACCTCTTCCCCTCTCCTTTAAAATTGAATTTGAATGCACTAATAACATAGCTGAATATGAAGCACTAGTCATAGACCTCTAAACTAACCTAGCCTTGGGAATGAAAATCATCAGTGTCTTTGGTGACCCATAGCTAATCGTCAAATAGGTCATAAGATCTTATCAATTTAAAATATATGTCCGCTTGAAGTAAAAATATCTCATGTATTTCCTCTTAGCATGATTCCATCATTATGTTATCTAATCAATTCCTTGATCTACTAACAAGTTTATAGATATGATGGCATCCCTTACCTCCCAAATCCCATCTCAACCTACCAAATCTAAACTATTTATCACCATCCATCATTTTATCACACCCTTATATATCAATTATGATCTACCTACCATTTTTAGAGTGGAGACATTTCCTTTTGACATATGATATAACCAAACTTTTGATTATCTCAACCTCAACATTATTCCTCCCAACCTTTCAAAGAATGATTAAAGGGATTTTGTCTAAAGTACCTCTCATTACACCATACTAGGGATAATCCTTTACAAACATAACTTTGAAAATATCCTTCTCCATTAGCTGCATAGTCATAAAGCCTCCCACACCATCAAAAAAACACTTGAAAAAGTTTATGGGTGACACTTTAGTGGCCTACCTATGGCTAAGTACATTCTACTATTATCCCACCCTTAATCAAGATTGTTGTGACTATATAGATAAGTGTGTCAAATCTCAATAGCATGCTAACTTACATCATGAACCTCCCCATGGCATTCAAGTATCTAAATACCATTGGCCTTTATCATAATGGGGACTTGACCATATCAGAGAAATCAACCCCCATTATTCACAATTACATCAATATATCATTACTTCCATATAATATTTCACCAAGTGAGTGGAGGCCACCCCCCTTATATCCACCAAAGTTGAAAATGTTATCAACTTCATCAATCACCACATCATCTACCCCTTTGGTGTTCCCCATAAGATCATCATTGATAATTGAAAATATTTCAAAAACTATAAATTCCAAGGCATCTATGATGATTTTGTCATCAATTTGAGATTTTCCTCTAATATCCTTAAGCCAATATATAGGTGGAATCTTCTAATAAAAATCTCATCAAAATGCTTACCAAAGTAGTCAGTGCCTCATGTCAATATTGGATCAGCATTTTTCCTTTGCTTTATGGGCCTATCACACTAGCATTCAAACCTCTATGGGTTCTACCCCTTTCTCTCTCATCTTTGGAGCTAATGCAGTCTTGCCTCTCAAAGTCCAAATCCCACCCCTTCATATATCTTTACATGAGATCATTTTTGAAGATGGATATCATCAAGAATGCCTCACACATCTTGAATTCTTTGATGAACATCACCTTATAGCCCTTAATCATTTTTATGTCTAGCAAGAATAGATCAAATGTGAATATAATAAACACCTTAAGGAGTAAGATTTCAACATCAAAGACCTCATCCTCAAGGAGAACCAACATGTAACTAATATGGAAAATATAAAAAGGGGAAAGTTTTATTTTAATTTGCTTGGATCCTATATCATAACCCATAAGAATGGATATAATGCTTATCATTTATCCTCTCTCAAAGGTAAACCATAACCTAAACCTCTCAATGCTTTGTATTTGCATCCTTTCTATTATTTAAAGAAGGATTAAACTCACTTTTGTGTCTAACTTACGCTCATCCCTTGGTCTACAATATTTTGACTTCCTTTCACCAACCTATCCCTAATCTACATTGGTAAAACTTTATTACAACATATAATTTTGTGGTTATCCATCATAGTTATAGCCTTATCCTAAGCATGGGCACCATGGCTCTACCCATGTCATGGTTCTTATGGACACTTTTTGTCTAAGTAGATGGAATCCCATGATCAATTGTCTCTCAAACCACTTTCCTTATCTATTAATCACCTTTTGTGATAAAGTATTAACTCTATAAAGGTAAAACATTAAGCCTAAATAGACTTTTCCATGTTTAACATGCATTAAAAATCACTTAGGTTTATATCTCTATCATTACAAACTGCTCCCTTTAAGGACAACTACCTAATAATTAAAATTTTCATAAAATACACTGATCCCTTAAAGGTCAACTATTAAAATCCAATTTTAGACCAGTCCCTTGAAGTATGGCTAAGAAATAATCATTTGAAGCTTCCTGCATCGATCAAATTAAACAACTTATCAAAATAACAAAAGCAACAAATAATCTTATGTCAAAACTAAAGTAAATAAGCTATAATTGGCTCTTATAAATGCCATTTGTAGACTTCCTACATCGATCAATCTATAGAATATCCCATTATTCTATAATTAGCTCTTATATATGGCATTGGTATACTTCTCACATTGATCAATCTACATATCATATTAAGGCATGGACTTGTCTATTCCAGTTATTTGGTCACCTATAAAAGGGGAAAGTGAACCTACGTTTGGTTAATTTTTCCCTATTTAACATTCACCCATCTACCTATCACCTACATTACCTTTTTTCCTTCTCTAAAATCAAGGGACTATGAGATTACTTGATACAAATTGATCAAGACACCTTTTTTCTCAGTCAAAGCCTACTCTTATGAAGTATTTGACTAGTTATGTTCAGTAAGTCTATCCAACTATGGTGTCTAGTTTTTATATCCTTGCCAACTCAAAACATCTTTCCCTTTATTCCTTAGTTCATGTAATCATATTTATCATATTTAGTTTATTATTTACACCTACTTTATGTGTTTCCATTATATTCCCATTCACACAATCAAATATAAACTATATACTACCCATAAACACAACATCAAGAACCATAAGTAATAATCCATTACAACATATCACTATCACATTATAACATCATAGGATCATCATTAAGTATCATAAATATCATCCCTAAAATGAAGTACCATCCTATCTATGAACCACACTATCACAAAGTATCATACTATCTATCACCTAAATTATCACATTATTACATCAGATTGTCATAATCATCTAATAAGCAACATCATCAAGACCTATCTATCAAATATTCATGATCTTCTACCATGATAACAAATAAAAACAAATATCTTAATCAAAAACATGTTTTAAACAACATCCATCATATCCATCATCAACTACACCTCAACATTAACCATACATAACCATACATGGCATCCATGATCCATACACATCATTACATAATAATGATAACATCATCAATACATAACCATCATGAACATAAGAATATAATAATCAACATAAGCACATAATCATCATATGTCAACATAATCATCAAATGTCAGCAATATAATCATCATAATAAAAAAAAATCATCATATACATCAATGAGGCAATACATGTCATCATATATGAGTCCCTCTCTCTCATATACATATCCCATCATCAAAACATACGCTGGTATAAAAATACAAATTATGTACATATAAAAACTCTCCTCTATCAAGCCTTAAGGGCACCAAAACCACTACCTCCTACACTACTACCACCTAAACCATCTAGACCGGGACCTATACTACTATTTGGTGGTGGCCCCCCTGACATCCCTACTTTTCCCACTATCAAGGCCAACTATCTTAAAGTAACTATCAAGGGAACACCTACTAAGTTGGCCCTATACTCACCATACTACATCTCTAATGATAGTTATGCTAGCAAGCTAGCCCTATACTCACCATAATACATCTCCAATGGTAGCTATGATATCACTATCACCTCATAATATCTAAGCTCTTTGATGGTGGATAGGTACCATATCCTCAAAATTATATCAGCTGATCCCCCTACTGCTACTTTAGCCACCCCTACTCTCTATCTTAATGAATCTTTCTCTTGAGTCACTAACCCCAAATGGATTCACACCTAATCATGCTCACCTATCATAGTCAAAACTTACCCATATAAGGTGACAATCTATGCCTGTAAAGTGGCCACCTATCCTTGTAATATTACAATTTGGGCCTATGTTGTTGCCAATGTTACATGTGCCTGTCAATTATCTCCATCACCCTATACTAGGGCCCCATCCACATCTATTAGCTACTGATCATATCCCCATTTGAAGTACACTACTACATATCTATCTTAGAACCACACTACATAACCATCTATAATCCCTGCATCATCAATGGTTTCTCTAGCTAATAGCTCCTCATAGTCCAAGATGACATCATATGGCTATGGATCTAGGAGTGGGAGCTTAACATACTTTCTCCTATATCATGGAAAATAATGGGGGATCCCCTATACTAGTCCAAACTATCTCCAAAATTGGTAAAATGGGATCAACTTAGTCTCGCCATCTTGTCTTCCATATATCTAATATTAGGTCTAGATTGATAATGTATGATACTTATATCCTACCCAAATAGGTTAATCTATATGCAACCTCCATACAACATTTCCCACCAGTAAACCTTCCAACACATCTTTGAACCACTGAATATGTCTAGCTCCTCCCCTGACACCTATTAAAGCATCAACTCTCCTCCATCGTATGAAACCTATTAGAAAGGATACCTAGGTGAATCCTTATCATGATACCCCAAATGGTCCCACCACATAAATATGCTCAAATGACCAGTAGTGAAGAATGAAATTTATGCTAATCCCATACCATTTATGTTCTTGAAAGTTCCATAACTCAATATATATTTGGACTAGTAGCACTAGGGCCCCTCCAAATATGGTACCCTTTGTAGTAAGTATGGAAATTAGCCATGGATTGAATCCAACAATGAAAAATAGGTCACTACCATCATCATCAGAAAGCATCTATCCTTTGGGGCCCTTTGTTACAGTGGTCCAATCCCAAACCCCTTGCATGCCATATGGCATCATCCCAATTTGGTCCATATAATAATCTCTATCTTGGCTCCCCCTAAATGGGTAGTCATATGATCCTAATCACATCCTCCAATAAGATGGTCATCTTAGTAGTTAATGACATAAAGGTGTTTATCACTAGGTCCCATCTCTCGATGAGTATGATGATCATAGCCACAGTCTACAGTAAGTGTTGATAATTTATCATAGCCCCTAAGCCAACCACCTCAATATGCCTCTAATCCTCTATTATCATCCCATCTTGAACCTTAAGGAAGATCCTTGGGAATTGATCCCTCATTTGGATCTTCTTATAGGCCTACACACCAATCATATTTGCATGAACATTTAGTTTTCCACATCATAACCCATCTCAACTTATACCAAGTATTTTTAACCTATCTCACTCTAACCCTTCACCTTTTATCTTATATATAACACTCCACACAAACCTCTACCTTTATCTACACAAATTTTAAACACCTAAGTCCTTCTATTACTACCTACTTCCACCTTAACATATTATTTTTCAATCCTTGATAGGTCTTTCACCTAACTCTACCCACCATCCCTTTTACACATCTTATCCTATCAAAACTATGTTTGACCTTTTTACCTCACTAGACCACCCTCTTCCAACATTTTCAAAACTTCCTAACATCTTAACCACCTACCCTTTAATAAATATTTACCACTACATTAACACATTTAAACTTTTAAACATTCAAACTTTAAAAACTTTTCCAAGCACCATTTCTCAATTCTTTTTTAACCAAACTTACCCATAAAAACTTTAATCACTGATGGTTCTTTGAACCATCGATCATCCCCTAGGGACCCTTTCCCACTAGTGGTTAACCATTGATGGTTGGGTCGAACCACTAATGGTCAATGTCTATGATCATTGATGGTGAAACCTTACTACTTTCTTCTAGCCTATCACCACTAAACTCATCTCAAAACAAAATTAAACCACCTAAAATATTTATACAAATAATTATCCACCTAAAAAAACATTTCACTTTTCATTTCCCATAACCCATTAACTACTTTTAAACATATTCAAAATTAGGGCATCATAGCCCACATACATTTTTGTAAACCCTACCCCACTACTCTAACCTAATCAATATAGCTCTACATCCATGAATCTCCCTATACTATCAATTTTAAAATAAGTCCTACCTTGTTTTATGATCATTAGCATGGTCAGAGTCCTTATGCCACCACTCAGCTATGCCCTCATCCACCCTTCATTAAGTCAACACTCTAATCAACTAGACTAAATGTAATTAGATAGTTAAAATTCTCCTCCTTAGTGAAGTCCACACCAAATCACCAAAAATACAAAATGCTCAGTGCATAAACAACTATGATCAAATGTCAAAATGGTAAAAATTACTTACCATTTTATTTTTATATCTTAGATTATTAGGGTTTTTCCTAATCATTGATGATTAAGGGTAACCATCAATGGTTGATCCTAGGGGAAACCCTAGCCATCATCATTTGGGTCCCTTAGTCTTTTTACCACTTTCTCATCAAGACCCCCCTTAAAATTTAACCTTTTGGAAGAACTACATTTGTTCTAAACTCCTTTTTGGGTCTGATGTCCTTGGAACTATGTAGGTAGTATCCATTTTCCTAGTGCATATGGAGTCAACTCAGCCATCCCCTACCTACATGTACCCAACCAACCAACAATTACACCACATCCACCTTGATGTTGGAAATTTTAGACGTATACCATTCACATGTTTTTTGATGACTTTGCATGGTCATTTTGACCACACTAGCCAACCTTGCCATGTTAAACTTTTAAAACTTTACACAAGCTTATGCATGACCTCACTTGTTATGTTGTTTCATGGGAGAAATTCCTACACTAGATACTTGTGATAACCATCAACCCTATCTAGATGGCTTGATAGGCTTGACTTGATCAACTATGACTAATGTTATAGAATGGTCAACCATATCATATGTCCCTTTAGAATTGACCTTAGTTTTACCAACATTGGCAAATTTAGTCCTTGCATGATCTTGAATTTCATTCTTAGTTACATTTTGTGCATGTGTTTATATCTTAAATTCCAAACCTTTTTATGTCACCCACCTCATCACTACCAATTTACCATTTACCAAACCATGACCCAGTTTCAATTTTACCTCATTGACTCTTGATTTGAGGGGGAACATCTCCTCCCCTACTTGAGAAAATCAGACCTTAACCAATCATCTATTTTTGTTCTATATCTTATAGATCAAAGCTACCTAATAAAAATTGGAAAAATGTAGACACTCAAAAATTGCATAGGATAACTTTTAATGATAAACTACCTCTTTGACCCTCATTTGAGCTCACATCTAGTGGACCACCTAGTCCACTAAACTCACTTACTAGCTTGACCCCTAACTTAACATGTTTAACCAAACCATTTAATTTAACTTTTTTGACCTATTTTCCATTAGACCCTCAACCACTAATGGTTGGCCTAACCATCGATAGTTGGCCTAACTGTTGATGGTTAGGCCCCTAAATTTGTTTTAAATCACTAAAGCATTATCAACTTTGTGCAAGATAAGTATTTACTTGAATGGAAACTTGGTTTTAAAACTTGATTTAAAATGATCTAAATGGGAAACTTTATTCCCATATCAAATTAGTAACTTCATCCTAATTAACAACTTTATCCTACAAAAAGAGAAGAATAGGAAGTGAAGTGGATCTCTAATCTATAATTCAGAATCTTGAATCTAAGATCTCTTGTATACAGGTGTTCAACATCCTTTTAGTGAGAAAACAATACCATTGGAGACCCAAATCTCTATCAAAATCATGTTTTAAATCTAAATTATTGTCACTCTAGACAAATCACTTCAAAATTCCACTATCAAGTTTTAGATACCTTTTGCTTGTTTGGTTGATTTATATTATTTGTAATCTCCCTACCCTATTAGACCCATTAGTATCTTATTATCCACCCTTGAACCTTGTTATAGACCTCTATTTGTCCAAATATCTAATATGTACCTTCTATTTTGTTCATTCCTAAATTTTTATAGGAAACTATCAATATTTCTACAACCACCAATGGTCTACCCCAATCGTTGACGGTTACCTAACCACTGATAGTCAGACCCAACCATAGATAGTTCACTTGACTATCAATGATCACTATGGCATAAAATTCTAGAAAGCTATTTTTTGCCCCTTACCCTCATTCAAACCCATTTTTTTCTATTTTTGCCTGATAATAGTGAATTTTTTGATTTTTTGGACCAGACCCTTACCATTTTAACCTAAGTAATTGACCTATTTTTTATAATTTAGTTGTTTTTTGAAAAAATCTACTTTCTCTTTATTACATGTATTTACTTTCATATCATTTAATTTAAGTATCTTTTCTTTCAATTTATATCAACTTAATTATCATAACAGTGGACTTGTAACTTGATAGCAAGTGATACACTTCTTGGATCTAGTTCATGCTAGGTAGTCCACTCAACCATCCATCTAACAAACCCTTTTTTGAGTATCTTCCTTATCTAAAAGTTAATATTTCCAAGCCAAAGAGGAGTTCCCACTATCATCTATATTCATGCATGTGTTTCACCATGTATTATTCTACACACCCTATTACTAGTTTCATTGCTTTACTTCCAAAACTAAGAAATGAGTGAAATTAACTAAAACAATTATCTCTAACATAAGGTCACCCACACCTTGTATATTTTCCATTATATCAATAGGAATGAGAACAAGCATAGGTTCTTGTAAGGGTGCACTACTAAGTGATAACATGGCAATGAAAAGAAAGGATTATAAACTATTCACACACACACACGCACGCATGCACGCATGCACGCATGCACGCACGCATGCATGCACACGCGCACACACACACACACACACACACACACACACACACACACACACACACACACACACACACACACACACACACACACACACACACACACACACACACACACACAAAAACACAAACACACACACACACACACACACACACACACACACACACACACACATGCCCTATGTGGTTACAAGTGAGTATATATGGTCATGTATATGGATTATCCTTTGAAATATGTTCACAATAAATTATATTTATAATCACATGGGTATAACATATTAATGGAATATTTAGTGTTTACACACACACATGCATGCATGCCCACACACACACATGTTTACATAGACTATGAGGTTAATGGTAATTAGTGATGTAAATGATATTATAGATAATCATTGAAGAAATATTATACATAAATTTATAATTATGTCATTTACATCTAGCTATAGGTTTCAATGGAAGTTTCACAAATCAGTAAGAGGATTGCAATTGTAGGAATATGTATGAATAAACATCTATGCTTAATAATCTAGTTAGTGGAATGTTAATTAAAGTATGATTAACTAGTATAAAAACATACTTTAAGAATAAAGTATATTCATAGTAACGTATGAAAGTTAAGCCTCACTTGATTTCAATGTAGATTATTTTGAGGGAGTTATAAAATGATAGGTTGAATGAATAAAGATCATAGTTATAGACTAGTATGAATTTACATGGAATCTACAGTCATTGAGGATAAATACTAAGATATCCATTCAAGGATACAATAGTTATACAACTAAAAAAATGTGCAATGAATTATGTCGAAAATAAAAAATTAATATCCTTTATAATAGATATAAGCACATATATAAAATGAAAAGTGTTACTCTTAAGTTGTTGATTGGTAATGAATGTAAGTAGAAAACTTAAACATGTTATATATTCAGTATCAAGTTTTAATACTATTTTTGATGGCTCATTATAAGTGGTATTAGGATAATATGTGTGAGAATTCATAACATAATGTAATTTTATTCTATTATGGTCTTCATTTACTTAGAAATATGATGAAATAAACTAAGATTTCATGTCTGAGTGGAAAGTTTTATCAGTTACATAGACTTGCATATATGAATTATGATAGAATGTTATGTTAGAGTAAGAAATATAATAACTTGATTATTTTTGTAATCTACTGAATACATATAGTTTTAAATATAGTTGTTTTGATATATCTAACTTACCACCTTAGTGTTTAAATGATTTGAAATAATTAGATTCATGTTGGATGTTTGATTACATCATTTTATGTTGCATTGTAATTAGTGCATGTTGAAGTTATGTTATTATGCCTTTGAATATTTATATGTAGACTATATTTAGATAACAAGAGATAGTTATATAATTATTCTAGTGGGAAAATGATATACCTATCCCTTGGTATCATATGGAAATCATGATTCAATAGTAGAGAGTTTTGTGTGAGAGAAATGACTCAAATATTTAAATCTAAATTCTATGATGAGAACTTTGGACAAAGTAGTGTTATATCTAAGACATTATCCTTTCATTGTATTTCTAGTTTACATGTGTTTTTTGATATCATTTATATAGAGTATTGGATTTAATGGTCTATCTGATTGCTACATGTAATAGTGATAGTACACACATAGGTTCTAATTAATTTCTTGATATCTAAACTATTTCTGTCTACCCATATATAAAGTGCAGGGCCACTCCTAGTGGGTAGGTGTGTAGGAGACCATTGATTTATGGTTGGAGGTAAATCATTCAGATGATGCTCTCCCTCTATCAACCAATTCAACCTTTGGGATTATACTCAGACTACATTTAAGACTCAATGAGTTGTTTATAACATTATTTTGTATGTAATTACTTGTTATATTTTATATATGACTTTTTACTAGATTGTACTTTATTATTTGATGGGTAATTGAACTCAACAGTGGTTGTGTAAGTTTTATAGTATTCTAAAATTATAAACAATAGTGGCTATAAACTTGTTCATGGTTGTAAATATAGATTATATTAGTATATGTTGTACACGATTTCATATAATATAATTTTATTATAAGTTATTCAAAATTTAATATGATTTGATTGGTTACATATTGTATTGATCAGATTTTAGCTAGTGGGTTAATATATTACAACATTTGTTGATTTAGAGACATTTAGTAGTCAAGAAATAACTAATCAGATAGTTGTAAATTATTTTATAAATAGTCTATGTGACTAAAAATATTAACATAAATATTGGTTAACCTTGTGAGGTCTAAAACAAAAAGAAAAAAACAATGTAATAATAGAATACCATGATGTATTTGTAGGAGGACATGAATTTGAGGAGATCACATGTAAGGAAGTAATGCTTTCAGGCCTATGGTATCAAATTATCTTTAAGGATGCACATCAACATGTAAGGAATTGTTATATATGTCAATGAGTGGGTAAAACAAATGCCAAAGATGAGATACCACTTTGGCCAATGTTATCATTATCCTACTTTTATAAATAGGCAATTGATTTTATTTGTTCAATTAAAACTACAACAAGAAACAACAATGTTAGATTCATTATTACTATAACATAATAATTGAAAATATGGAAAAAAAATAACCACAAAGGATTCTATAGACAAGACAACCAAAAATATTCTCTATGAGAATATCATAACATGTTTTAGATTTCTAATAAGCATAACCAATGATTAGGTTAAGAATTTTTTCAACACCTATAATAACCCTACTAGGTTTTATTAGAATAAGGTATTTAAAAAATAATAATCACATAAATTCATCCAATAGATCTCATCATGATGAAACCTACAAAAGTGATATTTAACTAAATATATGTTTTTTAGTTAGCCTTATTAAATGTCTATAGCTAATCCATTTATCTAATGATCACTATAACAATAATATAACTAGAATAGGCACAATGTTAATTGTAAAAATAAACACTACATTAATTCATATTTTATAGTATTACAAATTCAACCATGGATGATACAAAATTACAACCACTACTATAAATTTATATATAGATAGAACATATAGTTTCAACAATGAAAATGTTCCAATAATAATAATATAATGATACAAAGCTCCACGAGCTTGAGTTTCAACGAACTCATAGTATCCAAAAGTAATATCAAGTGTAGTCTCTAGTGTAGTATTTTTATGGGGAGAGAGAACATCATTTGAATGATTTTACACACCAACCACAGATAATCAATCCCCCTCACTATCTCCCAATAAGGGCATGGCCCTCCCTTCATGGATGTGTAGATAATGATGGTGTGAGTATCCAGAGAGATAAATTATAACCTGTGTGATGTAAGATAATTAATACATGATGTATAACATAAACAAATCCATTTTAACATGATATAATATAAACATGTAAACTATATCAAACACATGAAATGAAAATATTTAACTATAAACATTACGTTGTCTATAGTTTTTATATAGTTATTGATTTATATGATCAGTCAATTTCATACATGCCAATAAATTAGATTACACTTCATATATGCATTAGTGGCACTAATTAAGTGACTGGAATTTGTCTCACTACTTACATAGGGTCATTAATGTGAGTTTTGGTTTTATACACACACACACACAAAATAAATAATAATAATAATAATAATAATAATAATAATAATAATAATAATAATAATAATAATAATAATAATAATAATAATAATAATAATAATAATAATAAATTTATAATATCTATAAGTAATCTCAAGTGTAGTCTCTAGTTTAGTACTATTGTAGGGAGGGAGAGCATCATCTGAATACTTTTCCACACCAACCATGGACCATCAATCTCCCTCAATATATCCAAACAAGGAATTTCCCTCCCTTCATGGATGGGTAGATAACAATGGTATGAGAATCTAGAGAGACAAATTAGAACCTATTTGATGTAAGATAACTAATACATGATGTATACCATAAATAACTCCATTCTAACATGATATCATATAAACATGTAAACTATATTAAACACATGAAATGAAAATGTTTAAAAATAAATATTATGTTGGGTATTAGTTTTTATATATTTATTGATATTTAGGATAAGTCAATTTCATATACACCACCAAATCAGATTACACCTCATCTATGCATTAGTGGTACTAATTAAGTGAGTGGAATCTGTCTCATTGCTTATTTAGGGTCATTAATAATAATAATAATAATAATAATAATAATAATAATAATAATAATAATAATAATAATAGAAAAACTAACATATTCATAAAGCATATTTCCTACTAGCAGATTTAAAATGTGCTAAATAGAAATATCATATACATACATTTAATCAAACAAATGTAATTAAATGAATCTAAATCATCTAATTTATTAATGAATAATAAACATATTCCATAAATAGTCCTCAATAGAATCATACCATCTGAGTAATAAACCTATCTAAACATCAAATTACTGAATAACATCATGTAATTTCAAATGTTATTTCATCTATCGAATAACATTTATCGATAACTTATTTATTTGTTCCATATTTCACAAATATAACAATAATATAATCATATAACAACATAATATGATCTATATTTAATTTTCATCTACCTTATATTTAATGCTTTCAACAAAACATTAAACATATAACAAAACACACACAATACTTTGCTAAATCATGTAACTGAAACTATTATTTCATTTAAATCATTTTTATTTCAATATTAGTGTTTAATTACAAAAATTATAATCATAATCCAATTCAAACACTAATAATCATCATATGTTTAATATTTAATACTAAATACTACATAACTAAATGTTTCATTAAAATAGTCAAACACACTCAGAACTTAGCCATGACAACTCAAATACACCCACATATATTTGTTTTGTCATGTATTGTTTATTAACTGAGTGTACATATATATTTATATGGTATACATATTACGTATTTATACTACATCAAAAAATAATACGTATTTCATATATATTTATATACCTATAACATACTAGGTTATGTATGTAATAAAATAAGACAATAACCAGTCAACATATGCAAAGTATATGTTATACTCCAATCAGACAAAAGATTATCTATAAACTAGAGTATCGTGTATATCCAGATAATCATAATATATATAAACCCATACTAAAGTTCTTGACTATGTATTATATTGTTATACATAATAATTATGGTTTGTATATTAAATATATATCATAAAAGATTCAATTCAATAGACTATATTGCACAATTTCATTTGATTGAAACATACTTCAATCAAATTGGAACCAAAACATGCCTTATAAAGTCATTATCATAATTCAAACCTAACCAAATGTATCTCTATAAACTTATTTTACATAGTCATCATATTTATATGAAAGTCATGCATATTTCAAATTAACCCATAATTTCACATAACAACTTATGTGCTTATATGTATCCAAATCATCCAACTGCATTTAATTAACAAATATAGTGTAATCATTTTATAATCTAATGAAACTCCATAAACACATAGTCATAACTCTACCCAACCAAAGGCATAAGCATGTGTTTTGTTATGTAATCAATACATATGTACGAAATGTATATAGACTTACATAACTCTGGTTATATAAATTTATAACTAGGTGTCTAGTCATGACGTTGTCTTTACTCACAAAAATCTAACAAGCAATGTCACGTTGTTCTAGGGTCTTAGTAAATAAATAAGATCATTTATATTTCAATATCCCAAACAAATAACCAACTAAATTTCAAATAAATGTTCAATCTTAAATCAATTCACAATCACATATAACATATTCCATAACACTTAATTGAATACTCATATATATATATATATAATGTAATTGATACATATGTATGAAATGTATATAGACTTACATAACTCTGGTTATATAAATTTATAACTAGGTCTCTAATCATGACACTGTCTTTACTCACAAAAATCCAATAGGTAGTGTGAGGTTGTTCTGGGGTCTTAGTAAATAAATAAGATCATTTATATTTCAATATCTCAAACAAATAACCAACTGAATTTCAAATAAATGTTCAATCTTAAATCAATTCACAATCACATATAACAGATGCCATAACACTTAATTGAATACTCGTGTGTGTGTGTGTGTGTGTGTGTGTGTGTGTGTGTATTCAATTAAGTGTTATGGCATCTGTTAAATGTGATTGTGAATTGATTTAAGATTGAACATTTATTTGACACACACACTAATATGTATATATATTATAGATCAATGAAGTCCTATAGGTTTTATATACATATCCATGTATATGTATAATTTCCCAAATAAGTTATATAAATGAAATAAAAACCAAATTTCATTCTATTTTTTCTAATAACTTTATACATACATTAACCCTATTTTTGGTTAACTTTAACTTGAATGAATTATTCTTTAATTCTTGTCCATATTTGAATATCAAAGGTAATAGTTTGAATAATTTCAAATGACTTATAAATAGTTTTATAAACCTTGTTGAGCCCTCACCTGAGTTAAAGGAACCTAGGGTTTAACTTTGACCCTATAAAAATACACAAAAAAATCCCATGATAACTTATAATTCTCACATAATTATATAACAATTCTTCTCATGATATATTTTTTTCCATCTAGATATTTATGGCAACTAAATTTAGTTTTCAAGATAATCCTAGGGTTTAATTCACAATAATAAAATACATAAAATTTATCTTATTAATGATCAATATTTTATAAATACATATCAAAGAGTTTATATATCCCATGGTTGTTTAAACAAGGACTTATTTTAGTCATAAGTTGATTTTGTGGATGGTCGAGCCCTTTTTAGTACCAAGTTTATAACCTAGTTTCTATCCATAAGTCAAAGATAATTAAAAAAACCATTAATCATGAAAAACTCCATGGATTTAACTTAAAACAAACTAGTACAAATTTAATTACAAAACTGACCTGGTGGTGCTAATCAAGGTGTGGAGAATAGTAATCCTTTCAAAAAAATTCCCAAACCTTTCTCTTATTTCTCTTTTGTCTGAAGCCATGATCTGTCATGTCCCATAGGCTTCCATTATTTTCTTTATGTCTAGTTACATGATATTTTCTTTCCCCCAAATTCTTCCAATCTCTTTGGTAGAATAATGACTAAATTGATGCATGTAACCCACAATTAATAGAAGTAATAGTCCACCATAATTTCTTCATGAAAAAATCCCCAAATAGAATGATGGTTTTTTATAATTGCTTATTAACTTAAGTCAACACCAAATTAAACCCTAACATCTTGAAGGTTCTATGATTAATAATATAAAAAAAGTTACAATCCCATCAAACTATATGCATGATAACAATTACTAAACCCAACAAACTATAGCTATTAATAATGAGTTCAACCCTTCTATCATCAACTTAATAAAAGTAATCCAACTATTAACATTAATCAACATAATGGTGTTTAATAATAATCACTTACAATGAAATTTATCAAATATCATTTAAATAATTATACTTTCAATATATTCATTATAAAATGCAAATATTGTTAAAAAGGGTTGATATCAATACTAACAACTTCGAGCAAAATGAATATTTAACAATGAAATTGACTTCTATGTAAGTCATTCATAATCATTAATAAGGAAACTCCTATATATTAATGACTTAATCATTATTTATTTAATTATTATAAATAACAATAATAACCTTCTAAGCACTAATAATCACTTAACAAATAGATTAAGCAAAGTAATAGAATTTGTCTACATTTAAAGCAATGAATACAAAACAAAACATTATGATGCCACAGATAATTATATCCAAAGACAATAGAAATTAATTATAATAACATAACCATATTCACCTATTCTACATATAAATAATATCATATGAGTCAATCTAAGTATGACAACCATAAGTGAAATCACAAAACTAGTTCAACATGAACATCATGCAGAAATGAAGATCACAACACAAATATATTAGTAATCAAAGAGAGGCTAAGGTAGTCTAAAAAAACACTAATCAAAACACATTAATATACTTGTGGTGTGTACATGGGTTTATAGTCTTTCCCTCTATCATCCTCTAATTTCTTCATCTACGTCACCCTATCCAATGATGCCCTCCCTCTATCACACTTTGATGGATAGATATATCTTTCATCCACCTCACAAAAATAAATGTAGTTATCCCAAAACACTATGAAAATCCATAAAATACTATTTTAATAACTAAAAAACATGATTAATATGTAAAAAATATAAAATTATAGTTAAATCCATAACTAAATCAATCATGTAAATTAAGCAACACATAACTACCCATAATTAACATATGAAGTCAAGCTTAAATAAATAATATTTAATCAATTAATAGCCATAAAAATCCATGAATAAATAGGTTATTTAACTTAGAGATAGATTAGGATGTGATATCTTTCTCCCTTAAAGTTGGTCATAATCTTGATGACACTTACTCAAACATAAGTTCTAAATTTATGCAATAACATATCATGTAAACAAATTTGGAAACAACCTTTGAAACTCATCATAATATTCATAAGTGGCAATATCTCTATAATATTGGTCCCATTGGACCTTGTACTATGATACTTATCTATTATAAAAATTGAGTTTGTGAGTGTCAATTATTTTGGTTGGTTCTACCATGACCACCCTAGGATCCAAAACCTACAAAGTATTCCAATTCAACACATGTGAAGGATAATCCACAAAATTGTTAAGATAAGGCACATGAAAGACATTATGTAAAATATCTAGAGTTGGTGGCAATAAAATCCAAAATTCTACAGGATTGACCACTTTCATAACCTTGAAGGGTCTCACACATTTAGGTGAAAGTTTCACTCACTTCCCAAACTTAATCAATCTATTTTAGGCTTAACCTGTAGAAATGAGTTATCACCTATAGAAAAGTTCCTCATTTATCTCTTTAGATTAGCATAATAATTTTGTCTATCATTGGCCTCATCCAACTTATACTTGATTATTCTAACTTGATCATCTATTTCCACAAGCATCTTAAGTCCAAAGACTACCCTATCTTATAACCTATCCTGACTACTTGATATTTTACACCTCCTTTTGTATAATGCCTCAAATGAAGCCATGCTAAATGCTGATTGGTATGATTTGGTATAATCAAAATCAACCAATGAAAGGTACTCATTTAACTTTTATTAATAACCCATTGAATACATATTAAGGAAATCATCTAAAACCTGGTTAATTCTCTTTGTCTATCCATTAGTTTTTGAGTGATAAGCAGCAATGAAATTTAATTACATAACCAGAGCCAAATTCAAAGTCAACTAGAATCTAGAAGTCATTCTCAAATATCAATTTGAAATGATCTTTTTCATGAATCCATGTAATTGATACATCTCTTTCATGAATCTATTCATAAGAAAAGTTGCACCATTTGTCAAGTTATTTTGTATGAAGTGAGATACCTTGGTTAGTTTTTCAACTATAACCAAGATCATATCATGTGGATATAAAAATCCTATCAGATGAACATGTTTAGATTTCACATGCTGACATTCCAAATAATGAAACACAAAATCCATGGCATCATTCTTTATTCCTTTCCAAAAATAGAGAGGTCTTAGCTTAGCAATGAGCTTGGTTACACCTAGATGTCCTAAATATGGGGTATTGTGTAATTCTTTTATCATTATGATCCTAAAATTTTCTCCATTAGGCACATACATCCTACTATTGTACCTCAAAAGACCATCACTATTTTCTTGAATCCATTATACTTAGGATTCTGAGCATTCTCAATAATTGGTCATACAATTCATCTCCTGGTGAGATATTGACTATCCAATCATGAAAATTACTCATTATATTAGTTCATGGATGTTATGAAACTTATATGTCTTAGATCATAAATAACTCTATTTTCCTTACCCTTGATATAATTAATATCAAAATCATAATTACTTAAGAATTATAACCAACATCTTTGATGTGCATTTAGGTTTGGTTGGTTGAATATGTAATTGAGTCCCAAGTTGTTAGTATTGAGTTTAAATGGTTTCCCAAATAGATAACGCCTACGAATTTTTGAGGCATACACTATTACATCAAGTTCTAGATCATGAGGGGAATTATTTGCCTCATAAGGATTCATTTTCATATAATCATATGCTATAACTAATCCATCTTGTATAAGAACTCCTCCAAGTCTATCCCCAGATGCATTCATGATCACTAAGAATTGAACATTAGGATTAGGAAATCTTAGCACTAGTGTTGAAGTAAGCCTCTTTTTTAGTTCCTAAAAGACTTTCTCTCACTTGTCTTACTAGACAAAAATTTGATTCTTCTATTGAAGAGAGGTAATTGGATTAGATATCTTTGAGAAATTTGGAACAAATTTCTTATAGTATCTCACTAATCCCATTAAAATCCTTACCTCATGCACATTCTTAGGCATCGACCATTCCATTATGGATCTTATCTTTATTGGATCCATAGAAATTCCATCTACAAAGATAATATGTCCTAGATATTACACTTTCATTTGGAAAAATGCACACTTAGATAACTTTTTGGATAGCTTGTGCTTCCACAAATGCTACAAAACTAGTTTTAGATGCTGAATATGTTCTTCCTCATCCCTAGAATATATGAGGATGTCATCTAGAATTACCAACACAAAATGCTCTAGACAATCTCTAAACACACTATTCGTGAGATTAATAAATTTTAGAATCCCTTAATCTTATCTTTCTTAAGTTGAATTGCAAAAATATGCTTAAGCTTCAACTCTCTTTTCCTAACCTAAAGTTATGTCTAATTATTAAAATGATCTTGACACTAAACCTTCTTTAGATAGAAATAAACCTTATTTTTGTGATTTATAATCTAATTGACTCCTAGGATCACATCATATGACTCCAAAGGTGAAACATACATATCCAATATAGTATTAAATTCATGTAATCTAAACTATTCTTCCACTAAACACTTGTCAACCTTAACCTTTGATTCATTCCCATACTTATTTGGTGACCTCAGAGTAATTTTGAATCTTGAAATATTTTTCTATCTTTGTCATCCATACTTTAGTTCCATCTCCCAAAATAATTCTATTGGTCTTGGGTGGATTTACCTTTTTCATATCTTATGTCAACTCTATAGCTATCAAGCTCTTACATCTTTTGGAACTTCCCCATGCCTATGCTCTTGAGGATTTTCTTTCTCAATATGATGATCTTTAGGTTATTCCTAAACCTTTTATTCAACATTCACATATACTTCCTACTCTATGGCCATGATTTAGTTCCTAGTTTCTTACATGGTTATGAGTATCTATTACAAATTAGTAGCTTGCTTAATGGCAAAGTGATTTGGATCAATATGAGGGTTGGTATATGAGGTGCCCTCACCTCTTGGTCTAGTGCACACCATTATTCTTCTTATTTAATAGGAGAATAACTTTATATTGGTCAACACATTAAGTCTTAGATTTTGAGCCTTAGTTCTGATAACACAATGTAACAACCCCATTGGGTTTTACTAGAATAGGGTAATTTTTTTTCAATTTATTAGATAAATTTATCTAATAGATCTCATCACGATGAAACCTACAAAAGTGATCTTTATCTAAATGTATTATTTTTATTTAAAATTATTAAAGGTATATAGTTAATCCATTTAGTTATGATAAATATAGAAATAATTTAATAATAATAAGTACAATGTTGATTATATAAATAATGACTACATTAATTCATAGAACTAGTATTACAAATTCATCCATAATTGACACAACATTATAGCCATTGTTGTGATAGGCCAAAATTAATGTTGGAGGAATGACAATGAAATTCTATTTCATGATTCAAATTGAAATGAAAGAAAATATTACATTTTATAATCCAAAATATGAATAATCACTTCACCTACCAAGAATTCCATTCAACTACCTATGGGACTCTTGAGCTACACACTATTAGACAAAAGCAAATGTGTAACTACTCTTAGTAATTAGGAATATTATATACAATAATATTACATCCCCCCTTAACTTATAGGGGTTGTTTTTAGACTAAGAAATCCTCTAAAATTTTCAAATTTTTCTCATCTAATCACTTTGGTCTAGATATTTTCTAGTTGTTCTACTATCAAGCAACATTGTAACTTGACACTATCATCTTTCACATAATGCCAAATCATATAAAATTTGGTATTGATATGCTTGGTTTTGTTTTGAAAGACTATATTCTTTTCCATCTATATTATATAAGTGTTTTCAAAAATGATAGGTGTTGATAAAACCTATTTGTCTTGAAATTTTGAAATAACCCTTTTGAGCCATAAGATATCTTTAGTTACCTCTGAAGTCACCATATATTCTACTTCTACTAAAGAAATTATCTGTACTAATTACTTCTTGATTTCCAACTGATAATTGATGTTACTAGATTCATTATAAAAATTGAAGTGGACTTTCTATCTTCATGATCACCAGTATAGTCATAATCTAAATACCCAACCAATTTGAAGTCTCTTATCCTAAAGTATTTGAGCCCAAAATGATGTGTGCCTTTGAGATATCTATGGGCCTTTTTTTTTTCTATCCAATGACTCTCCCTAGGTTTTTACATGAATTTTGAGATGACACGAATTTCAAATGATATATTTGGTTGAGTGGTAGTCACATAAATTGGACTTCTAATGAGTTATCTATATTTACTAGCATCAACCAAATCTGTTAAATCTTTAGATGTCAATTTGAGATCATATTCCATGTGTGTGCTAAGAGGCTTACAATATTCCATTATAAACTTGCTTATAATGTCACCAATGTACTTGTGTTGAGTGATGAATAAATAATTTGGTTTTTGAATTACTTCAGTAACCAAATAATAATGAAGATAACCCAAATCAGTCATTTTAAAACTTTTTATCAACTTTGATTTGAATTTTTTAGTGTACCATTCATTATTACTTATGATGAGTAAATCATAAACATTAAAAAAAAAAAAAAAAAAAAAAAAAAAAAACTATTTTTTTAATTATTTTGATGAAAATATTTGCATCTTAAAACTCAAAATATTTGAAGTTCATGTTCATCTAGTTTTTAATACCATGCTCAAGGGGCTTGTTTCAAACCATATGATATTATTTCCATTTTTCACACCTTGTTCTCTTGTCCTTTTAGTGAAAAACCATTAGGTTGTGTCATTTACATAGTTTCCTTGAGGTTTCCATTCAAAAATGTAGTTTTGACATCCATTTGGTGAACTTTATATTCATTGTGAACTACAAGAGCCAACATGTCTGAATGGTAGTGTATTTTGTTGTAGGTGCAAAGGTTTCATTTTAGTCAATTCCTTCCTTATGAGTATACCCCTTTGTGACAAGCCTTCATTTGTTATTCTGAAGTGATATGTTTGTGCTGTATTTGTTGTGATACACCCACTTACATCTAATCAATTTGGAACCATATGGTGGATCAACCATACTCCATGTCCCATTTTTCACCAATGAATTATATTCATATTTCATTAATTTTATCCATGAGTCAATCTTATAATCTTATTTTAAGTTTTTTGGTTCTAAATCAAATGTGACATTGAGTTCCTCTTGAGAATCATCTAATGTGAGTTTTCCAATCATGTCCTAAATTTCATCAATAGACTTGTCTAGTTGAGAGGAGGTTGCATGTGCACTCTGAGTGCATATTTTCCCAAGTTCATTAGGCCTCACATATTTTAGTGTTTGAGTGGCATATTTAGGATATTTTTATATGTTTTAGGTTCTTTGGGTTCATCCTCTAAATTTCCTTCACTATCTACCCTCTATTTTGTTAGCCCTTGTTCAATATCTGATGAAGTTTCACTCTCTCCTTCAAAGATGAGTTGTAATTTAATGTATAGGAGACAATAGAAAATAAATAGTTTCCCAACTGTGTCCCCCACTCATTATATAGAACATTTAAATCATTCTCTTTGTAGACATTAAATTTTACATATTTATCTAGTCGGCTCAACTACTGATCAATATTCTCTTTATCCTTTATAGTCTCACAAAATATAACTTATCTTATGACAAGAAACTTAGTATATTTCTCATCATATAACATGTATGCCTTGGAGGAATAAGAATATCCCAATTGGATGCAGTTTTGACTCCTATAATCTAATTTATTTATTTTCTCCTTTAAAATCAATGCATAACAAGTAGATCCAAAAATCCAAAAATGTATCACTTAAGAGAGATGACCACACCACATCTCATATGGATTATTTTATTAAAGAGATATTTATGGTGATATATTTTGAAGGTATACTATTGTTTTAGATGATTCATCCCAAAAGTGAAGATTTACCCCTTTGAAGTACAACATTGCATGAACCATATTCATCATAGTTCCTTTCATTATTTAAACTAATCCATTTTATTTTGGAGTGTGGGGAACTTTGAGATGGTGTTTGATCCAATTTTACTCAAGATAGGATCAAAATTATTTGATGTGAATTCACCACCATTATCTATCATGAGTATCATGATGTGAGTTTTCTCTTCATTTTCAATCATGGTTCAAATTTTTTTAAAAGTATCGAAGGCTTCTAATTTATTTTTTAAAAAGTATATCCATGTCATATTATTATAGTGATCAATGAACAACATTTAGTACTTATGAACACCAACAAAGAGGATTGGAAGAGAATATAAGTTTGTTTGAACAAGCTATAACTTTTTATCTACTTTTTATTATGACTTTATAAATGGTTCTCTTATGTTTTTAGCCACTATACGACTTTCACACTTCTCATATGATTTTGTGAGTAATGTAGGCATGCCAATAACACAATATATTGAAATACATGATGTTTTTGTAGTGATTATGCCTGAATCAAGCATGCCACAACATGTTTTCAAATATTTTGTCTTCCATGAGATGATAATAATTCCTTGAATTTGATGGATCACCCTTGATTTTGATAAGTTCACCTTCCTCATATCTGGTCAAGATGACTACATTATCACTTTTCCTCCTAACATCACCATTATATAATAGAATGTAATGGCCTTATTTACTTATGAACACTAAGGGAAAAAAAGTTTCATTTCAATTGAGGAAGGTAGAGAACATTCCAAAGTTTGTAGTCTAGAAGCCTTAGACACTTGAGTTGAATTGTACCTCTTCCCTATGGTTGTAGAATTGATCTATGTATGAGGTATACGTAGCCATAAATTTCTTCATTATACTCCTCAAATAATTCCTTTTTTAAATTCATGTGTTGTGGCACCAATATCAAGAACCCAAACATCAAGCCATGAGGAAATGATTGAAACACTATTTGCTACATCATTTGTACTAGAAAATAGACATTCATTGGTGAATTGGGATGAATTTGACTCTTTTGACTATTTATTTCAATTTCCCTCTTTCTTCTTATAGTATACTTTAATTTGCTTCCATAGAGTCCTACATTCATGAGTCTCATGGCTACCTTTTTTATCACACCATTTGCAATAGAGGTTTTGTTTATCATTCTATTTTTTATTTTGACCACCATGATTTTCATTTTTTCCACCTTTTCCCTTGTATGTGTTTTTGTACTTATTATTTCTTTCATTTATAATTTTTTTTTATTTGTTTTACATTTTAGAGTAATTCTATTTAACATAGCACACACTTTCACCTATTATGGTTTTGATTTTCCTTCAAAAGGCCTTTTCTCTTTCTACCATATTTTTAACCAATTGGTTAAATGTGAGAGTCTTCAACTAATTACTTGCTTGTAAAGACTCCAAATAGGTTAAATAGTTTAAAATAAGTAATTTTATGAGTTTGATCATTCATATGTAGATTTTGACACCTATTGCTTTAACATCATGTTTGATTGCTCATATATCTGAAACCAATCTCATTACATCACCATCTTTCAACTCTATGTCAAATAGATTCAAATGTAACGAATTGAATTTCAAGTCTAAATGGGAGTCATATAAGTATTTCAATTTATGAAATGCTTCCCATGGTGTATTTCACCCATGTATATGATGACACACATCTCCATTCATTGATGCCCTCACTAAGGCCAAAACCTTCTATTTTTTTTCCTTCCATGTTTGAGTGTCCTTTGCCTTCCCTATTGGTTCACTAGTTATTTTATCCCATCACAAATATCAAACCATAGATCGTTAAAGATGATTGTGTTCTCCAATTGTCAACACTATTCTAGCTAATTATTTTTTCCAGTCAAGGAAGTACAAATAATAGATTTGATGGAATGCATGGTTTTGAGTCTTTGTTTGAGTTTTTGGAGGTGTTTACTTTTATTTTAACTATAATTGGTTATTTATCACTCCAAAATGGTCCCCTTTTATATAAAATCAAAGGTACTAGAAAGGATTCACTTTGTCATTAACATTAGCTTAAAAAGAAAATCTCACACATCAATATACATTATTTTTCTTCATTTCTAGATTTATGTTTTTTTGACATACATAAATGGGTAAAAAGAGTAGCTCTCCTTATTTCTCATTGAATTTTTAAAATTAGTTCTTTTTGCCAATTTTTATTAGAGTGACTTACTCAAGGAAATTTCAATGAAAAATTGCTCAAATTTAAATGTTTTCAAATTTAAATAATTTTCAAAATTTTAATAAGATCATTTAAAAAATTGAAATTTTCTTTTTAAATAAAAAAGATTAAAATTTAATAACTCCTCTCATCTTATTTGATAAATAATTCTAATAATTGAATGAAATATATGTACAACTTCCTCAAAATTCAATATTCAACTCCATGTGGCAAAGGATGAGAAATGCTTCCCATGTGGCTTTCATGGTAGAAAATCCCCTTTTGCATAATTATGAACACTAGATGAAAATAATGATTAGAGTGGTAAAAAATTATTTTTCCATTACCCAACATATCCATAATAGTATTTAGAATCTTCAAGCGATCAAATAGTTGATTCATAAAATAAAATAGATAAGGTTTTTTTTTTAACAAAGTCATAAATTACATAGACCAAGTAATTAAATGCCTAGAACTATATATGTCCTATAACTATCTATAATGACAATTAATTGTTTGAATAAATCTAATCCATGTAACCTCAATACATAATGCCAAAAAATCTACACAAGTGTTCAAATTGGAAATAAATGTGCCTTAGAATCTAGAAATATCAAAATGCCTTACTTTTGATTTTGTACAACTAGGTAAAACACTAATTGTCTCTTGAGTTATCACAAGATGTGTTAAGAGAATGATATGTTGTCACAATGATAGGCCAATGATAGATATTTATTGAAAATATAAGTTATAGAGTTTATGTTAAATAGTTAAAATGGAGGAATAAAAATAATGAAACAAAATTCTAGGATCTTATACCAATGATAGGTTGGAAACAATGTTGGAGGAATGATAATGAAATTATATATAATGATTCAAATTGAAATGAAAGCAAAAATTAAATTTTATAATCCAAAAGATGACTAATCACTTCACCTACCAATAAGTGCATTCAACTACCTGTGAGACTTTAGAGATACATGTTATAAGACAAAAACAAATATGCAATAACTCCCAGGAATTAGGAAATATTATATATAATAATATTAAATGATTAAATTTATATATGAATGAAAAGTATAGTTTCAATG
>JARHVA010008937.1:0-45000 GCA_037957365.1 Torreya grandis | reverse complement strand
TTTAAAAATAATCACTTATAATGATATTTAACAAATATCATTTAAATATTTAAACTTTCAATATATTCATTATATGATGCAATTAATGTTAGAAAAGGGTTAATATCAATGCTCTCAACTTTTAGCACAATGATTATTTGACAATGCAACTAAATTATACATAAGTCATTCATAATAATCAACAAGGAAGATCCTATTTATTAATGACCTAATTATTAGTTATTTAATTATTATAAATAATGATAATAACCTTTTAAGCATTAATAATCACTTAACAAATAGATCAAGCTATGTAATAGATCTTTCTACTGCTACAATAATGAATACAAAACAAAATATTATCATGAAGCATATAGTTATATCCAAAGATAGCAATAAGTACTTCTAAGAACATAACTGGATTCACTTATTTGACATAGAAATAACATCATATGATTTAATCTAAATATGACATCAATAAGTGAAATCACACAGCTAGTTTAACATGAACATCGTGCAGAAATTAAGATCACAAGAGAAATATATTAGTAATAAAATATAGGCTAAAGAAATATAAAACAAACACTGATCAAAAAACATTAATATACCTATGTGTGTACATGAATTTATAGTTTTCCCTCTATTGTCCCCCAATGCCTCTATTTATACCGCCCTCTCTGATGATGCCCTTGCTCTATCACACTCTGATCTAGATGCATCTATCCTGCATCCACCTCACGAAAATGAAGATAGTTAGCCTAAAACATAATAAAAATCCTTAAAATACTTATTTAATAACTAACAAACATGATAATTATGTAGATAATATAAAATCACAACTAACTCCATAGCTAAATCAATCATATAAATTAAGCAACATATAAATACCCATAATCATCATATACAATCAAGCTTAACTAAATAGTAGTTAATCAATTAATAACCAAAAAAATACATGAATCAATATTTTATTAGTCTTATATATAAATTATGATGTGATAACATCATAATTGATTAATTGCGTAAACCCTTTTTAATCTTTCATAATAGGAGTACTTCCTACCACCCTCAAGAAAATGGAACTATTGAGGTATTAAAGAAGGTATTGACAAAGGTTTTTAATAAATACATTTGATATTGGGATAATAAAATATTATTGGTATTATGGGTTTACTTCACTACTTATAAAAGACTAAGTACTGGACCTTTCATTTAGTATATGGTTTAGAAGTGGTAGTACGAATGGAATATATATGACCAACTTTGATAATAGTGGTGACATTTAACTTAAATGAGAAGGATTATATTCAATAAAGATTAATATAATTTTTAAAAATGGAATGGAAAATATTTTTATAAACATACAATCAAACCCAAGAAAAGAGAAGAAAAAAACATGACATGATGGACATATAAAGGTCAAAGAATTTTAAATCAAAGATAAGGTTTTACTCTATGATATAAAATATAAAAATTTGGGCAAGTTAAAAATTATATGGTTGGGGCCCATATATAATTGAGGATATAATAAATTATAGAGTAATAAAACTAATAACACTTGTAGGCACACTCAAAATATTAGTAAATGGAGCTAGAATGAAGTTTTATATCATAGACAACTACGTTAACATATGGTGAAAAATTAGCATGGAACTATAAAGGTGACACTATATTTCTAGTTAGGTGGGTCAAATAAGGGTATTGTAGTATCATATGCAATATGTCTATGTACCTTGTTATTGATTATGTTACCCCTTCCCCCCACCCCACTATTTTGGCATTATCTACCAAATTAGGTGAGTTAATTGAGGGTACTATAGTATCCTATGCTAGATGTCTAAGTGTTTGGTTTTTTATCATGTCAAAATTCATAGTGGGACAAATAGGCAAAATAGAAAAAAAGATAAAGGGTGATGAGAAAAAATAAAAGATAAAAAAATGGAAAAAAAAAAAAATGGAAAAGGATAAACAATTTTGGAAAATTTTGAGAAAAGAGTAGGATAAAAATTAGAACCCTAAAGAAAAAAGTCGATAGAAAATATGATATGATAATTTATAAAAGATTAAATTCATTATTTAAATAATTTTATACTAATGGTAAAATACAAAATATGGAAATATTTACATTTATTTCTGAAGAAAGATATATTATGTGAGTTAGTTTCCAATAAAAAAATACAAGTTAAATACAAATGGATGTTTGGTCAGAACTAAAAACATAATTAAAAATTTGGAAAAAGATGATGACATCATAAGGATAAGGATGAAAATAAATTAAAAATATAGTTAAAAGATAAGTAATTAAGAACCAAAACAAGTGAAGTGGGGAAATAAATAAAAATCATAAATAAAATTAAATACACACTACACCATGATTACTAGATATATTAGACACATCATAAAATAAGTGTTTCACTAATGTAAAATTACACAAGCTATTGATAAAAACACTCTACTAAAATATTGAAATAAAACACCAACATTCTATTTGAGTTCATTTTATTCATATGTAAAGAACTAAAAAATGAAGGTAACCTAAGTTATAAATCATAAGAGATCAAACAACCCATATTTAAAAATATTTCAATGAAGCAAAAAATTAATGATCCATAGGGTGTGTCTCTAATTTTCCCTCTTTGGTAACTAATTTTTAATACATCTATAGATACATTCAATCACACTTGATAAAGATTAAGCATAGGGTTTTAAAGCCCAAAAAAGTGGCCATGTGCAAATAAATCTATAAGCATGACAATTTGAATATAATATATTATGAAATATTTATTATAATGAAATTAGGTGTCTATATTTAGTCTTAATACTTCATACTAGTGATGAGTGCCATACAAATACTCACTAGTCAAGTTCATGAATATGTTTTGTATCTATATCATCCCTTTGATTACACATGATGTAATCTATGCTATGACTGGATTGGTGAATGAAGGACATAACACTCATAAGTATTATGGGAACAAATCTATCAACACAAAATCTATATCTATTCTCATGGGCACCAAATTTAATTAAAAATCCCTTTAAATTTAAAATATCATAGACCCTAAAATACACTTCACTACAAATTTAGTTTCATGAAAGTTGTATTACATATATAGATGCAATTAAAGAACTAAAATCAATGTACATATTGCATGTGATATGAATTACAATTTCATGAAATATGATTTGGATATCAAACTCTATTAAATTAATTGAATAACTTCCACAAGTTCATGAAAGGTATGTATATTTTTTCTATTGAATGTTTTTACTAGTCTTGGCCTTGTATTTCACACACATTATTCCTAGTCATGAAGTGTTAGTTCAATGGGACTCAAATAATCTTGTAATATCTCAAAAAAAAATGCATTATAAGAAATAGATTTTGTATAAAAGGTAGGACACTTTATTGCATGGGAGAAAACAATGAAAAATATGGTAGTTGATAGATCCATATACCCAAATAAATAGATAAAAAGTACTACACATAGGTTATATTTATAGTAAACACAAATAATGTATACATGTAACCATTTTCTATTAAATCTACACTACTTCCACCACTTACCTATGGGGTTAGTGATGAGATATTAAATAAATGATAATAGAACCAATATTTTACTATTGGATACTAGATTAGATCAATTCATGAGTGAATTAGGAACTAGTTCTCAGTTTATGGAAGAAGAAGAAAACCTTAAATTAAACACACCATTACCATAAAAAACTATAGGAAAATATAAGATAATATATAAATTACATAAATAATCATGTTTGAAAAAATTAAATATAAGATTAGAACCCTTGGTTCAATAAAAAAAGGAGAATGATACATTTAAATTCAAGGATTCTATCACTAGGGAGGAGTTAGGAATAAAAGATATGATAGATAAGGGCACCCTCATATTATTTGAGGGGAAATATTTTTAAAAGATGGGAGGGGAACTCAACAAGTTCGAAAATAAAAAATTATAGAAAATAATAACAATAATGGTTACCAACATAATATTTAAGAATAGGCCAACCATTATTGCAAATGAGTTGGGGGAAATAAAAATAAGTATCTCACCATAACTAGTACAAAAGGAAAAGAAAAAATAAAAAGTGGTAAAATAAAAAATAAAAAAGGAAACATTAGTGACACATAAAAAAAATTCCTCTAAAAAAGGAGACCAAGAGGAAATAATAACAAGTGAGGAATTGTATATTATCCCTAAAGCTCTTGACATGAATACTTTGATAAGAATGTGAAATAAGAGAGGAGGGTTACCTATAGTGGTAAAACAGTAAAATAATTCAATTATTGATGACTGACACAAGATATTCAAAACCATTTTAGAATATACAAAGTTAATTCTATTTTAATTAGATTATAAAATATTAAGAATCATTGCCTACTTATAGGAAATAATAATATAAATAAAAGAAAAGAGAAAATAAGCTCAGATGATGGTAGAGAAATATCAAGAGGAGGAACTCTAAAATATTATAAGTAATCATCTACATCTTTTGAGGATATAAATATGCTACAAAAATCCAACAAATTTATTTAAAAATAAAATAAAAGACTGACAATATATAGAAGACATTGGAAAAATAATACCAACTTCAAAGATTGAAAGAATTGGAAGAATATGTTGCAATTTAACAAAGGATATATCTAGAAAAATAACTAGATAAAAATAAAATAAAAATAATAAAAATTTTGTACTTAGCCACTTAGTATCCTAGACAAATTCTAGAAAAAGAGAAGGTAGAAAAACAAAAGTAGGAAGGAAAAATGGGCAAAAAATGGAATAAAAAAGAAATTAGAGGAAAAAAAAGAAAAAAAAAAGAATAATGGAAAAAATTAGAGGAGGAAATGATATTATAATAATAAAATAGAATGATGAGAGAGAGAAATGAGAGGAGGAAAAGAGAAACAAAGGAGGAGGGGGAAAATGGAGGAAGATGAGAAAAAGAAACAAGAATGAAAGACAATAAAAATATAGGAAGATAAGATAAAGGAAGAGGAGGTGGAGAAGAGAATAAAAGAACAAATAAAAAGTGTAGAACAAGAAGAAAATCAAAAAGGAAAGGAAGTCAATATCCCCTATGTAAACTCTATGGATATAGGTGACACTACCAAAGTTTCAGCATCCTATGAAAAAGTAGTGGATAAAAACGTAGCGGTAAATAATGTATTGGTAAAAACATAGTATTACAAAACATCACAAGGACAAAATGTAGTGAGGAAAAAATGTAACACTATTGGTAATGGTGTGAAGTATGACACAACTTTCAACTAAAGGTCCAAACTCATGAAATCACATTTTCCTCTATTATTTTGCTTGTAAATTTGGTGCATTATTTCTCCACCATGAGATGTTAACTAATATCATAAAAATGAACTAGAAAAAACATAAGTAATGTGATAATCACTAAAATTCCCTAATTATTCTCTTCATGACATTTTTGTGACATTACCAATACTATTACATTTTTCCTCATGACATTTTTGTCATACTATGTTTTTACCACTACATTTTTTTATCTCCACATTCTTGTCTATTATGTTATCACATAAAGCTAGAGTTTCATTATAGATTACTAAAGGGGTCGATGGTATGATCCAAAGTAGTAAAACTACTCCTATTTATCCATTAAATATAATAAAGGTCAAATTAGCACATCATAAACATACCACTTCCAAAATTATGGTGCCATAAATTTTTATTCAACCTATTGTAGGACAAAAAATTGTAGTGGCATTATAGAAATTGATCCTTATTGAAAAAAAGGGGTTGGAGAAACTATTATTCCAAGTTTTATAGTTAAATATATGATGTAATGTGTTAATCTAGAATAAGGAATTATAATTTTTTTAACTACATTAACCACCAAAAGGCCATAATATGACCAATAAATGACTTGGATGATATAGAAAAAATTAGAGGAGAATGTGGAAAATTTCATTAGTCATGCATGGGATATAGTGGATAAAAGTTTGATCAAGTTGGAGGTTAGAGAAGAATATGAAGAATGCATACCTAAATATATGGTCATGAAATATTATGGGACTTTTCTAAATAATCATATGGAAAATATAGAAGTCCAAATTAAGGTACATGAAACATACTTGCACATAATTGAGAACTCCCAAGCTCCTAGAGACATAGTGATGATGGCTAAGGAAAATGTGGTAATATAGAACAGTTTTATAGAGACAAAGGCAATAATTCTAAACTAGAAATAATTTTTCCAATGAGATGAAGAATAAATATGGGAAATATCTACCTAAGGATTTCTCCACCCCATTAATACAAATAAAAAAAGTAAATTTTAATGGATAAGTTAGGTGGATTATATATGCACCTATCAACATCTTCATAGTTTTCTCGAAGATGAGACAAATTTATAAAGTTTGGAAAATGTTGACAGTATTGTCAATTAACTACTACTTCTACTAGTTTTTGGGACCAAAATGTTCCATCTAAATTAGAATGAGCCAAAATGATATTTATAAATGAAAAATACAAAGAGAAATAAAAAATAAAATTTACACATACCTACATATAAGGACATGGAATATTGTGGACTTTGATAAACACTTAAATGGAAAAAATGGAAGTCTAGATGAAGGTAAATGAAGCATACTTGTACATAATGGAGAACTCCTAATCTCTAAAATACATAATGATTATGGCCAAGGAAAACGTGGCAATAGAGAAAAATATCTTAGAGGCCAAAGCAATCATTATAAATTGGAATACTTTTTCCAAGGAGATGATGAATAAATATGGGAAATATATACCTAAGGAGTGATCCATTCCATAAATCCAAAAACAATTTAAGTAATGTTTTATGGATAAGCTATATGGATTGTGTTATAACCTGTCAACATCTTCATAGTTGACTTGAAGTTGAGACTAAGTTACAAAAGATGGGAAAGTTTTGGTAGGATTCTCAATTAGCTAAGGTCCAAACTGAAGTCATCATAAAATATTTATCTTTACAAAAACATTAGAATACATGTCTAGGCTGATGGATCAAAGGATTATATTGACTGGGCCATATAGTAAATATTGAACTTTGAAATAATAAAAGATGACTTGATTGGATAAAATTCATGTCTCACATGGACTGACAATTTAATTATATGATATATAGTTCATATTTATATTGTGTCATTGTAATAGAGTATATATAGCATATAAAATATTTTAAGTAAAATAGAGAAGAGTATAAAGAGGTTAGATATAAAAGTATCATTTATAATTTAATAGTAAATAATATAAATGGATTAGATAGCATGGCAGTATACTGAAAAGAAAACTACAATTTTTTAAAAACCATTTCTATTATATTTATATAAATAATGATGAATTATAGTAGGAAATAATATTTATTATGTAAGGTTTAATATTGATGAGTAAAACTACTCTTTTTTATTTTGTGAATTCATAAGTGCACTAATTCTAGAAATTACTAACCCCCTATCCCACATTAGTTTCAGTAGAATTTTACTTAATCAAACAAAAAACAACTATAACCAACTATTTATATTATATTAATATAAATAAATAGTAATTAAATTAGGAAAATAGAAATGTAAAAGGGCTCAAATTTTTATCCTTAAAAGAGACAACAGCCATGAAATTTAGAGAACTTGAAGAAGGTGTTGCAAGAATCATTTTAGAAATCTTTTTATTTATATTGGTATTTTTTCCTTTAATAAACTCAACTAGTCTATTTAATTTATCATCATTTGACCTTAGGTATTTAACTTGAGGCATTTGAATTTTGGTCTTATTTATATTCTCAAAAATATTGAACATTGGTAGACTAATGGAAGAGAGGTTCTCAACATTTATAATAGGTTGAGACATATTTAAATAATTTTTATAATAAGTATTAAAGTTTGGATAGGATGTTTTCATACCTTTGTCATAGGTTGTTTTATTTTTTCTTGATAAGTGATGTGATACCTGAAGAAAGAATAACTTTTGAAACTTCTTGATTTTTGACTTGGTGTTTTTTATTTTATTCAAAGATTACAAATAATTTATCATTCATGTTGGCAACTACATAATCATAGTCATATTACTTATAATCATATTCTAGTTATGCCTTAGTGGAGTTTCTATTAGTTTTTTATGATTCAAATTCTTGGGGGCCTCCTCCTCCTCCTCCTCCTCCCTCTTCCCCTTCCCCTTCTCCTTATCTAAAAAATTATTTTATTTGAAAAAAACATTGAAAGGAGCATTTGAGTTTAGGTTTAGAGGATCTTAAATCAACTTTAGTTGTGAAGATTATATAAATAGGCAATTTTAATAATGGGGCACATAGTGAAGTACTTAGAATATCTTGATAGGGAGGAGCAATGGTCTTTTGAGATAATTGTTTCATTAGTTTTTCTATGTCGTTGGACATTTTATTAAGAAGGTATTTATCATAAATCTTATTTTAAGTTTGTGATTTATCTTTTGAAGTTATTTCTTTAGTTTTTTAGCCATTATCATGTCATGTTTGAAATTAATAGAAAATGTTTGAGTTGCTTCCAAATAAACTAATCTTGATCTTATTATCTAATAACCTACCTTTTTAAACTATGAATAAATAAACATTTTTTATTTATAGTTGATGTCCTCATTGTCACTAGTATTTTATTTGATAAATTATTTAACATTTCCATGAAATCCATCACATGTTCATATGTTTTTTTATTTATTTGAGTAATTTTCATCATCAATGAATGTGAATATTCAATTATTTATAATCAACCTTCAAATTTAGTTTTCCTAGTATCCTAATTGTTAAAACTAGGAGTGTAGTCATAAAACCAATCACTTTCCCCATTTTGAATGGTTTCCACAAATAATGTAACTAAAATAGATTCATGTTCTACCCATAAGATGTTGAATGATACAAATAAATATGAAATGTGTTAATTAGGATTTTACTTACCATCATCATGAACATATAATAAGTTTAAGTAGTTGACCTAGAGGAAAGGGCTCTATTGATTTTCCCTGTGGTACCTTCATATTTTGAAAAACTAATTTCAGAGGTAAAATAGTTCCTAATATAATGAGTGCTTGAATCACTATAGAACTACCTTTTTGATGTTTAATTTTATTAAAAAATATGAGAGACTTATTTATTTATTGATCTTTGTTCTTTTATTAGGACTTAGATTAAAATTTTGATTTTCTTACAAATAAAAGAAAGGATATGTATTACCTTGAAATTTTCTTGCTCTATTGAATCATATTTCTACTAGTTTGAAATAAAATTATTGTTGTTGTGGAGTAGTCTAAAACTAGAGTACTCTTTGAACTTACCTTATTGGTTGTGCTCTTCATGTATTTTATGTTTTAATTCTTTTTTCAAGAGTAACCCAACCTAAATATTCTTATAACATGTCAATTTTTTTTGAAAATGAATGATATCAATTATGTTATCCCATAAAAATGATTTTAACTCTAAATAATTTTATTCTTGTGTCTTAGGTACCTAATAAATATTTAGTTGATAAATAAGAGCTTTTACTATTGAGTTAGTCATGTGAGAAAATTTTATTGTATGGGAACAAAAGGTGCCTAAGGATCTCTATGTGCCAGTATTTTTTATTGTCTTCTTGTTGTGATTTATGAAAGTCTTAAATAAATAAATAAATAAAGGCATGATCTTATTATTCATTTGGTACTACTATAACAGTATGAAAATGATCACTCCCAGGAAAACTTTTAGAGGTTAGAAGCATTGTCTTCTTGTTCATCATCTATCTAGTCAAGATTGGGTTGATAGATTAGATCTTGATATCCAAAAATAGTAATATGATAAGTTCACATTCTTAGATAATAGGTTATTTGGGAATCTTTGTGAACTATTATGCATTTAATAATACTTTAGTCATGATAAAAATGGTCTTGTTCCTTGTTTAACATAATTGAAATTATTTAAAAATGAGCAACATCAATTTTATTAAAGTTATAAGCAAAAAATTTGATATCAGAAGCAATGTCCAATTATGTGGGTTATATCTAGTCAATTTATGGGTGATTAATTTGGCCTTGTACCATTGTAATATTCATGTGGTCCAAAATATTTACATGTGGGTTACATGGAAAGCACTGAAACTGACCCATGGTGGGCACCAAAAACTATTGGCTAAATTTTTTGTAAGGGGGATAAATTGTAAACTTTCAATAAACATTTTGGGGACATTACTCCCTCTCCTATTATAATGTGGAATTGCCTTTATTTAAAACAAATACAATACATAAAATGAAATTATTTACATGAAAAATGTTTTCTCAGAAGATGTTTATAATTTTAACTTGAAAGTAAAATAATTTAGTAGAAATAATAAATGAAAGAAAATAAGGGATATTTAGGAGGGGAAAAGGGATAAAAGTGAAAGGAAGGGACATTAGGATATTTTTAGCAAGTTAAACCTATTAAAATATCATAAACACCCTATATTGTGAGTTTTGAGTGAGTTCAAATATTTATCATTAAAATGAAGTTGGAAAGATAAAATTCATGTATATGAGTGAAATCCACATACTAGAGATATTTAAAGATTTTGTAAAAAGCATACAATGACTCTATATTTACATATGAAAATAAATTTAAAATATATTTCCAACTTCACCAAGATTTCTCTATTTTTAAATTCCTAACATTCATTTCAATGAGCTTCTAGGCTAAGAATCTCACATTTATGGCAATCTAAAAACAATATTTTTGTAAATGAAATTATTAAGAATCAAATTTAAATCACATACACATACATGCCATTCATTCAAAAGAGTTAGTGGCATGAAGTTCCTACAATTTTATTTTTAATTGATTCTTTGGAGTTATACACAAACAATGTCTTTCTTTTAATTTTTTTTAAAAAAATAGTTTTTAGTGTGGAAAAAGTCATGTTACAATGAGTTGCGTTTATATTTATAGGTTATTAAGGAATAAATACCTTATAAACACTTTATAACTACCTTATAGTGAGCAGTTTTGTTTTACTATTACTTTTTCATTATGACTTCAAAAATTGAAAACATGACTTTTAGGCCATTTTCAAAAAGTTCAAAACAAATATATAAAAAATAGAGATAAAAGTAGAGAGGGATAGAGTTATAAAACATGAATAGAGAGAATATTATTTTCTTATAAATGAAATTGGGAAGAATTGATTCTATATATTTAGATTTTCTAAACATCTTGAAAAATTATTTCTCACACAAGAAAAATAATATGAGCCAGACAAGAACGTCAATCATATGATGCTTTGGTTAATTTAATTTTTTTCTTAATATATTAAAAATTATATGTCATAATGTATGTCTCTTAGCTTGTTTTTATCCTCAATGGTGAATGTATTTATCCCAAATAATTCTACTTTCACCATCTCTTGGAATTGTTCTTTTAGTTCAGTAAATACATACCCTTAAATTCATATTAATATAAAAATTTATAATGAACATCCCAAACATTCACATGAAATTTATACTTCATATTATGAAAAAATTTCTTATGACTTTGTAAATCTTCCATAGCCTCATCTTGAGTGTGGATATTTCAATCTACATAGTGAGACCACACATGTGAATAGTTATATTTAGCCTTGTCAAAAATAAACTTAGAGACTGATATATTTTTATAAAAAATAACCATGCTTTGTAAGTCTCTAATAAAACCTTTGCATATGCGAAACCCTATCTTAGGTGTTGTAATATCTTCATCAATTTTAGTTTTTAAAGAATTGATGTAGTCATGGGATTTTTCAATTTTCATCAAGTAATTTCATGCAATCAATAATCAATTTATCTAGCATGTATTCCATAATATTACCATGGTTAATATACTTTATTATTTTTTCAACAATTTATTTATTAATTTCTACTAGAAATGTTGACCCTAATGTAGTTGCATGAATAGTTTATATAAATGTAGTTGGTAATTTTTTGAAATTTAGAATTAAATTTATGTATTTTAAAAGCATACATATCTTCTCTTTTATTTATTAAAGTTTTATAATTCCTTCATTAATTATCTAAATTAACTTTTTTAAAATCACTTTAAAGTTGTTAAAGTTTCCTTTAGGAGTGGATTCTCTAAGATATATCCTATCAATGTTATTATCAACTAATGTCATTTCATCTTAGTTCTTATCTACAAGATGTTGAGAAATTTATATAGATCGAGTACCTAGATAATAAATCATCATCTTTGATTTGTTTTTTCTTTTTTCTTATTTGGAGGATATTGTATGAGATTGTAAATGACATTGAAATCAATTTCAACAATTTGACTGATGCCTTATTTTTTATCACTATATATTGTATCCAATAAGATGAAGTATTTCTTTATGATTTTTTTAACTAAGTGTTTTGGGATTAAAAAATATGATGAATAATTTGGTTTCAAATATGAGATAATAGTGGATCTAGGTTCAACAAGTTGTTTAGGAGCAATAACTAGTTGAGTAGAGAAAACATGAGGTGGAGGTGGAGGCATAATCAGAGACGAAGATGGAGGATTAGGGAGATAAAATAGAAGTGAAGAAATAACTTGTGGGTCAATAAGAGTTTAATAAATAGGGAAATGCATTATACCTCCATCAAAATCCAAAAATTTCTTGGTAGTATTATCAATCAGCAATGATGAATGAAGATTTTATGTTAGAGGAGTTATCTTGACAAGAATATTTTATCTTGGTGGGAAACCCTAAGATGTTTTCCTTGTAATTTTATCTTTATTTGGATATTCTCCATATCCCCCTCCACTTGAATTCAAACTATATTTTATTATGTATATCTTGGTCCCATAATATTGAGTGGTTGAGATAGAACATTTTTTTACTACCATTTCAAACTCCCTTAACCTTTCATAGAACTCCATAATAACTTTTAAAGAAGCATATATTTTAATTTATTTAAAGTATCAAGTTATTTACCTAAATAACATAATTTATGTAATCTACATAAAATATATTAATTATATTATTGATAAATTTATATAAGGAATTGACGTGAGATATACTTTATAATTGAAAACTTTATCAACAATATTGGTGCCATCATATTCATAATCTATAGTATACCATCCAAATTTGAAATATTTCATTTATTCCAAGGTCATTATCGACCAATATCTTTTCCTAACTTTAAATTCATCTTCTCAATCTTCCTAATGATATTTAATATCTATAATTTAACAATATGTTGAACCTAACTTGAGTTTGTTTTTCATAAATTACTTACTATCAAAATTAAGTCTTCTCATGTGTGGTTACATAAAAAAATATACCATTGACTTTTAAATGTTAGAGGCATCTCTAGATAATTTTAAAATGAAGTGATAAATCCTAATAGGAAAATTTATTCCTTTAACATGTTGAGTGACACATTTATTATGTACATCACTTAGTTTTTTTCAAAGGTCAATTATAATTATTTTATCATTGGAGTATCTTGGCAACCTAAGAGGGGCACCTTAAAATCAACCAACTTGATAAAAGTGAGCTTGGGGAACTAAATTAAATACCTCTTGGGTTTCTTGATTAATGTGTTTGATTTGTTAGATATCCTTTCTATATGATTACCTTTGAAGTCTTTGACTAAAATCATGGTGAATACATTTTTATCCTCATGAAGTTACTCTTCCCTTTGTCATGAGTGAGTTGGGGGAACTTATCATATATTAATGCACTAGGAATATATTTATTTTCTTCATTCAAACCAAGCAAAACTCTAAGGGTTTTGATGTATTAGATCAAATATGAATACATATATATTTCATGTGTGTATTATAACTTGGTAAATTTCTCATGAGTATTGTCTTTGAATATCTATGCCCAATCAATGAAATCTTTCCTAAAGAAAATGATATTGATGAACATTAACATCCACTTATGAAACACTTTTTTTTTTTTCTTCTAATGAATCTATTGAAGAGTGTTATCATATATGATACTCTAATTTTAAGTCAAAATATAAAGGGTTTTTATCAATCTTGGTATTTATTTTGTTTTTATAAACTAACTTGGATTGACTCAACATGCTTTCACATTTCTCTTGATGGTCAACCTAGAATGGTTGAAAAATGTTTTTGTCAATCTCCACACTTCCATCATGAGGTTAAATGCCAAAATTGATATCTATAAATATTATAATTTTTAAATAAATTAATCATCTATATTTATTATCTCTCTTTTCTTTGAATCATAGTATTTTGCACATGAGAACACAAAATCTTCACATTAAAAGGATGTTGGAAATATAGCAGCATGTGAAAAACTACTATCTAAGATATACTAACCCATTATGGATATTTTATAAGAATTAATTCTCTCCCATAACTCATATATATCCATGTGTCATAATTATATAATTGACATTGGCATTGTTTATGTTTATAATAGAAATGGGATCATAGCCCATGTACTTGAATTTTATTTTTGAAGGAATATTTGAAAGGATAGAAAAATGGGAAAACAATTTAAAACTATTGAAGTTAAGGTGAAGGAGAATGAAATGATTTTATGGGTAAACTAGATTTAACACAATGGTCATAAAGCTTAGCATAACTTATTGGAAGTTGTTCAGAGTTTACCTATGAGAAAGGGAAAAACTAAGGTTTGACCATTTGTAATAATCATCACAAGCATTTGGTTTGTCAATAAAGCTTAAGGCATAACTTAGGATGAATAAGAGTTAAAATGATTAAATTTAATTCACATAATTTATTTTCCATAGTTTTTTCATGTTTTGGTTAAAAAAGAGGATAAAATAAAACTTTAAGCAAAACATAAAAACTTAAAGGCAACTATAAGGATTTAGCAGACTAACCTCTAGCATGAAGAAATTTGCAACCATGAATAAATCCAATGTCCTCAAGATGCCTTGGATCCAAAAAATAATCTTAAATGGAGAAAAAAAATCCATTGTGAGGGTTTTAAAAACACTAAAAATAATGTCTCACACCAAATTGGGTTTTGTTGAGGCATTTAGCATAATATGTCAATGTTTTTTTCTTTTTTATTATTTTAAGGGACTAAATAAGGTTTTAAAAACCCTAATTATATTATGTTTAATTAGTTTTAGATATCCTTGTCTTATTTAGGATTTGAAACCAACTCAATATTATGTTGTATTTATCATGACCCATTTGAAACAATTTAAAAATTGTGGATTGTTGTTGACATGGACTTTTTCATAATTTTTTCAACATTCTTTTGATTTCATATCATATCATGGACTTGACTATATTTATTGATTATAGTTTTATTTAATCATTATTTTAAAAATGACTATTAAAATGTTATTTCAATTTATTTTCTAGCTATGATCATTAGATATTTATTGGATATATATTCATAATGTCCTCTTTTTTATTATTGTAGGATCTACCATGACATAGGTCTGGTCGATAGAGTCTGACTAGTAGGGTTTCATATGTGTAAATTTATTTATATTACAAGACTAATTACTGATATGTGAGTTTTCTAAAAAACCAAAGTTGGTCTATTGACAATCATATATTGACTACATTTACTTGTAATGTCTTGGATTGAATGTTATGTGCATGTATTGATCTCATTTGAGTTGATTTACTAGTTTTATATGTAATCATCTTGGTCAATCATAATATGGGTTTCCATTATTTTTATAATTTAGATTATCTAGATTCATATTGTAAGGTCAATGTCATTTAAGTTTATCATTGAATTAGTATCACTTTATATTGTATGGAATCTTATTTGGAATCATTCGTCTTTGAAACGTGATATTATTAGACCACCTTATTATTTTGAAATATTTTTTTATGTAATTTTTATCTTGGTCACCTTTTTAAATGTTCTTGGATTTGTTGTTTCAAGGGTTTTGTTTTTGACTTATGAAGCTATTTTGGGTTAATTATGTGATTAATGTTACTATTGTTCTTATATTGTCACTTGGACCTTATTCCATTATAAAACATCATTTAAATATATTTTTGTATTGGATTATTACTTGAATTTTAATTAAAATATTTGAACCTTAGACATTGTGAAGCATGGAAATGATGTTTATCTGAATTAAGGTTTGATTGTCTCAATGATTTTAATATTTTTGGTAACTTTTAGTTGGTGTTTACTACTTAGAGGAGAGTGTAATCTTAGTGAGCTAGGGAAAAACACTAATTGTCACCATAAAGCTTATGGAATCTTGTCCGCCATTAATAGTTTTAGAGATTTGATGGCTCACTAAGGTCTGTTAAGGTGAAATTTGTTTGTCAAGGGATTGTAGTTATACTAGATGAAATGTGGGATGTGGGTAAACATGGATTTGATGATTCCATTCTATGTAACTATGACCCAAGTATTCTAACAACACTTTATACTTACAAGGTTTCTTAATAGCTCATTTTTTCATAAGAAAGACTACTAGTTTTGAATGTAAATATCATGAAGTGTGACTTAATAAAATAATGTACTCTATGTTATGTAAAAGTGAGGTAAAACATATTGTGTTTCTACAAGAAATTAAGTTGTGTTTTAATGTTTTTTTTATCAAATATCATGGTGTAAAATTTGAATGAAGAATGAGTTTCATGTCTTATTGTAGTGTGTTTTTTGTACACATTTTTTGTAATGATGTTTGTTTTATGTCACTAGGTTATGTCGAGCATGTTGATTGCTTACTTTATTTTACTATGTTTATAATTTTTATTCAAAACCTTGAATAAGATGTGAATACTAAGTGTTAATGGATGTAATGTTATTTAGCGTACTATGAAAATGAATATTCCAATATTAAAATTTAGGCTAGTGATTTAAGTCGGTGTTTTGTGTTTGGTTTGCTTATTAGTTTACTTTTATGTGGTTTATAAAATCATGAATTTTAGACCACTACCCTATGATCCAAAGCCCACCATCAAGTTGATGGTGTGGGTGGATAGATCCACCAATGGAGGGATTATTTGAATGGATGAGTTGGGTTTGGATTTATGCATGAGTTAGTTATTCACCTGAGCATATATTTATGAATCTTATCATCCTCAAAATAATGGTGTAATGTGTATACACATAATTTTTTCAAACTTGTATCAATTACCAATGATTTCATTCTTATAGGGATATATGTAGTCTCAATGTCTCTAAGTGTACATCTTAAAGGGTGCGCTTGGAAAGGGGTGGGTAGACCATTATTGCTTCATATTATTGTTATCCCTTATACTACCACTTTCTATCTACACAACCACATCCTATGTACCTCATTAATCTTTATCTCCTCTCTTGCACACTCCTCCAAGCATTCACCACCTTACTTAGCCCCTTCCTAAGCGTAAAACCCTTTTTGATAGTTTACATTACATTTTTGTCCTCATCTACCCTATATTAAAAAATTTATAAGCACATTAAGGGTCTATATTGGCTCTATATGACTTATAATGAGACCTAACTTATTTTTTTTAAATAATGACATAGTCGATTGGGCCAACACTATTGGATAAACTTTTAGAAAGTTTTAGGTCTAGATTCATTTATATATACACATTCATTTCACCACTAGAAAAAATATAAGAGATGAATATGAATATTATATTTTTCATATACTTATCCACCATTATAATTAAGGAGAATAATTAGGGTTTTAATACTTTCTTTGAAGATATGGATTTTGTCTTGTGGAAAAGTCTTTTATATGCATAGAGAAACTTTGTAGCCTAGAGTTGAATTATCCTTTTTATCCTTACATACCATAAAAAAATATTGAAAAACACCTTGGCTAAGGTAAATATTGAGTCTTTATGGGTTCTTCTTCAAAGGTAAGTGTTCCTAACTTTATTCCTCCTTTATAAGAGTAGATAAATTATCATTTTTACTTCTCTCCCATGCATTAATATTTCCTATACATTAACATGAGTATAGATATTATATGCATGTTTAAATTTAATTTTATTACCTCCAATTTATGCCACAATATTTCATGAGAACTAGATTATACTTTACTTTTCATTTAATTTTGTGAATATGAAGACATAAGACATAGCTAGGGTTATTTCATAGTGTTTCTTGATTAGAGGCTTTGTAACCCTCTATAGTGATGTTATTGTGGTAAGATATGCCTTGGTTAGGTCTATCATATCCATCTTGGTCATGAAATTTAGTATATAATGTATCAATAGTCATAAGTGTGAGTAGGATTTATCTTCTTTGAACTAGTATTGATTAATAGATCATTTTTATTTCCCTTTGTATACATTATGGTGAACTTAACATGAATCAAACCCTTGTAGGTTTTATTTCACATGCTCCTTTCATAATTAAATTATATATTTCTATTATTTAAATACTATATCTAATCTATCAGTATAGTCCTAATATTCTATGTGCTTGTTTAACACACAGTCACTTCAAAATGACTATGTTTTGTTTGTGCAAGTCTTATCAAAATATAGGTGAGTATATTTATCAATTTATCATAATATTATTTTTAAATTATATATTTTCATACATAATCAAACTATTTGACTCTATTCAAAATTTTATTCTTTTATCATACAAGTCTTCAAACATATTCAAATCAATTGACTATGTTTGTAACTTATTTTTTAGCACATAGGTTTTGCAATCTATGTTGATCTATTCAACTCTATTAATATAATTTTTGAATAGAAATTTTTAAATCATAGCATAAATTTTTTTAATATTAACATATTACAACCCAAAAAGGTTCATTCTTACTCTATTATTTTAGTTTTTCTTTTTTAGTACTATTTTTCACAAAGTTTACAGTCTATAAAATTTCAGCTCTATAGCCAACTAGGTCAACTAACTTGATATAGTTCTATATCCTATCTTCTATCGAGAAGACAAAGTTGAATTATTCAACTATGTCCTTATAAATCTTTATTTTTTAGAACAACAATGACCTAGTTGAATTTATTTTGTGCTATTTGCATATAGTTTCACCTAAATTGACTCTATGTTCTTCACAATCAAGGAATTAACCTATTTATTCTAGTAATTAATTCACCTTTATTTTTAGTTACTTGAATTCTTAAAGTAATTACATGGTTCTTAAAATTACCAATTTATTCAAATTATTTTTCTCTTTTTCACACACTTCCAAATCACTTTACATACAAAAAATCATTAAACATTTGTATTTCCAAGGTCTACCCTTAGATTTAATCACCAAGGGGGAATCCAACTTGGCTTGATAGCCATGCATAAACATGTGGTTGATAGTATATATTGGAAAATAACCCAACACCATTATTACTATAAGATTATGAAGTAAGGGGGTAGGCCCCAATATCAAGCTAGTACAATTGCCAAGACATGTCCCTTTTAGCCTAAAGTTATTGCAACCAACCTTAGATTGATTTCTAGTTCCTTGGTATAGCCAACTTCCCAATCACATTAAAATTAAATTTTATTATAACTTAATAAAACTTAGGGATGGAAAAATAGTTAAAATTTACTTATAAGTTGTTGCTTTCTCTTTGATCATTGTATTTTGTATTGCAAAACTTACATTAGCCAACATTGGTGCAAGATTTGTATTGTGTGTTCTAATTAGATAAACCCCATTGATCCAATTTATTGTGTGTTCAATTTAATTTTTGTTTTTTTTTAAATTTAAAAAACTTTATTTATTTTATAAAACTATCATTTTTGTTAACATGATCTCATATGGGTTGTCCAGAGTATCTGCTTGTAATACATAATCAATCTGTCTGATTATGTTTCTTTATCTTCCTATTCATACCCTTCTATAATAAGTACAAAATCAACCTATATATTTTTATATTCTTATTTATTATACTATTACCTATTTATGTAATCAAATTTTACCTACATGATTGTGCTATCTTTTTATCTATTTATTTCTCTAACTTATAAAACACAGTCATCTAGTTTGATTCTATCTACTATTTTCTAAATTTTATTTTCATCCCATTTTTATCCTCCTTTTATCATCATTAATTTCCTATTTTAGTATAATACAAATTTGAATCTAATAAAAATGATGAGTCTTACTCATCCTAATAGATTTCCCTAAAAATAACTTGTGTCTTTAGCTTTAGACAAAAACAATGTGCATGTTTCCACTCGCACTACCAATTATGGGAATCCCCATTAATAATTATATTATAATCCTATATTCTCTTTATAATATGATCCTAAATTATATTACACACATAAAATTATCTTATTCATTAAGAAAATTCCTCAACATAGAGGAAAGGACCCTTAGACTATCTATAATCTAATGATATGTGCTCAGACAGAAAAAAACTCTTTCACCCTCCCCTATATTCTCTCATAGATTTTGGGGTGACACTTTATTTTATTCTCAACCTTTCCCTTATATTTTGACACCTTCCCACACCATGACCTCTTCTTCTATGACCTATTCAAACTCCATGCCAAGTATCTCCACTAACATGGTAGGTTCAACATCTAGTGGGCCTTTTGCCAAGACACTCTTCCTAAATAATTTCACTAGTACATCCTTTGATAACAATTATAATCAAGATAATATTTATTCTTTTTATTATAATGATAAATTTTCCACTAGTGAATCTTTTTCTTTGAATTCCAATCATGCAACTAGTACTTCCTTTTATACCAATGCTTATCAAGCCACCAGTGTTACCCATACCACTACTCATAGTGCAACCCAATATATTATTACTAATACCAATACTTTTCATGCTTCACACACTAGTCAAATACTACCCAAAATCATTAGATCTTATTTTAAACACTCAATCCAATGAACACTTTTCAAACCAATCACATAAATCAAATGATGGATATGCAAAATCATCCCATTTACCTTCAAAATCAACCCCAATAGGTTTCATGGGGATTTTAAAAAGTAAATTTCCCCCACCCCTTAATGATTCACATTCTAACCTAATTACTCAACCATCCCTAATTAATAAAATGATCAAACATCTCCAAAATGAACCTCTTATACCTTAAATTTCTAATATCAACATAGGAGGTATCACACCTACCATCATTTATAATGGGTCCAATTATTCCATATTACATTTAAAAGTATTTGTTAATCTCTATAAATATTGGGTCAAACTTAATTCCTTTTCTACCACCAAGTTATTAGCTAAAACACTCTTTAAAGATGCTTTAGATTGGTAAAATCAACTAAAATCTCATTCTATCACTACCTTATAATATCTATTTAACTCACTAGGGCAAGATTTTAAAACTATTGATCTCCCTAAGAATACCTTACCTTAATTTAATTATAATCAACTTGAAACTAAAACCACATAAGCTTTCATCAAATGATGAAGGAACTTGTCAAATAAATGTGAGAATAACATGGTAGATGAAAATATATTTAATCTATTTACTAATTCTCTCTTCCCTAAGTTGTAATATCAGATGAAGACTCTCTCTTTAATAAATTTGGAAAAATCCCTTAACCAAGCTAAGCATCAAGATTTTCTCATGCATCAATTTGAACCATCCTAATCTCCTGTGGGTACTTGTATGCTCATTATAAACAAAAACCATTAGACTACCAATGATGGATTAACCAATACTTATGACACTATTCACAATAATCAAGCCATGTCTCCCAAAAAAATTATGGAGTATACTCCCCCTCCAAAAAATAGCCATAATCGTACATTTTCCCAACCAAACAACATTAATGTCCAAAAACAATTATCCTTAGCCAATCTTTAAAAATGAATTTTTGGCCTAAAATTTGATCATGAATGAATCATTTTGAAGCACAAAAAATCATATGGCATAGCCTTTAAATCTCATGAAACACAAAATAAAAATCAAGCTTTAAAAAAAGAAATAATTAAATCAACAATCTGACCATCTAAAGATAATCAACTTATGTATCCTAAAACTAAACCAACTACATATTACCAATACAAGTTTGATTGTACCTCCAATCCTCTTTCCAAGATCTCCTAAAAAATTATGCATATTTATCTAGCAATCCCCCCATGGGTTATGATGAATGGTACCCCATACCAAAAAATTCTCATTTCCCATATAAAATACCTTTCCTACAACTAATGCAAACGTCTCCCTATCATCATAACCATTTGATGCAATTATTATTTGAAACAAACATCCCTCATCCTCCCCTATTATGAAAAAAATCTACCTTGTCTGGGTCTAATTATTATATACTAAGTAATTTGAAGATATAACCATACACATTGATAAAATAATGGAAACTTTCTTTCCCTTAAATTTTCTATTGCTTTCATGATTCCATACAAGATTCTACTTCACACAGATGATCCTCCACTATTTATTAGCATCTAAATCAGTGATATCCAAGTTAAGCTTGAATTTATTGATAAAGGTTTAGTTATTTGTGTTTCTTCTCTGAATTTCCTTAAAGATTTTGGATATTATGAGTGTAATCTAAATCCCACATGCAGTACATGTCAAGGTTACAATAGAATTCAAATGCCTCCTTTAGGTTGTGTGTGGATTCTTATTATTGTCCTCTTGTTACCATTTACTTCAAAGTTATGATATTTAACTTTCCCCTTTCTTATAAGATCTTGTTTGATAGGTTTTGGACTCATCACATGAGGGATTTATACTCATCTACCTAACAATGTGTCAAATTTCCCCATAATGATTCTATTTACAAGATTTAAGGAGACACAAACCCTTATAATTTCAAAAAACTTCAAGAATTTGGTGTCTTTAAAATTTCAATCCTTGAACCCTTACCCAATATCCCATTTAGGGAATATAAATGTTTTAATTATCCTATAAATTCTACCTGAGGTATCATGGTCACCCCAAACTCATTAGGAACATACCACCTAACCTACTTGATTCTGATGATGATGAGCTAGATGAGATCAACTTCAAGATAAAAAATTTAGATCTATCCCCCCATCTCATCGCCAAACTTTTACTATCATTTAATCCATACTCCCATTAGCCTTCTATTGATGACATACTTGTAATCTTAACCAAGACTATAAATTATAATAATCATACAACTTGAAATAAAAAGATCATAGCTACCTATAATATTGACTTGCATAAACCCAATTATGGTGATGGTTATAATTTAGATGATCCATTTCTAGGAGGACTTATCCAAGATAGAGATGTTGAGATTATTCGATATCACACTTTTTTATTTTAGTATTTCCATTCATCTTATTATGTTCTTTCTTTTAGGGTGTCTAATTCTAGTATTCTTCCTATTTTTTTAGGGTAGAGATGGAGTGATTGCATGTTACAGCTCCAATTTAAATAAATCCTCTTAGAATCATGATCATGGATCATGTTATGACCGATCCTTATCATTTTGATAGATACAAGGTTCTTTCTAGTTTACTTCCCCCTAAGATGCTATCTACTACTCTTAAGCTTTATGCACATCCTACTTCACCCTCAGTTGAGCCTAGTCTTGTTCCTACTCACTCTCTACCTTTAGTTGAGCCTCATCATATATCTAATTCTGATTTACATTTATATGGGCCCTACCTAGTCTCTACACCAACCCCACCTCCCATTAGTGATGACCTTATTCCTTTATTATAACCTAATCCCATGCCCACCTAGTGGGTTGATTAACCTTATTATGATATTCACAAAGTTTTCTATCATTGGACTAGATACTTCTAGTTACATCAACCTTCCCTAACTTTTAATTCTACATATTCCATTAGTAGGCCCCCAAAGTCTACTAACAAGCATATTTATTACTTCCATCACACATATAATCATTCTTCCACCCATTGCTAAAAGGTTTGACAATTTATTGACACATTACATCCTACCCTTCCCTAGACGAAAGACAAGGCTATACCTCCTCCCAAGTTGTTACCTAAATATTTCCAAAAATATGAGGAAGTATATTGTCTTTGGTACTAGTGCAGTACCCATTATACTAATCATTACCTCATTCTCCATCAGTACCTCATTATCACCTTATGATGATTCCCTTGCCCATTATTCCTATTTATAGAGGTCACCCATGTAATAAGGCTCCTCATTCTTCCCCTATGGTTCCTTCTTCACTTTTGAATTTTTTCCCACCTATGCCTCCTCTATTAATGGTGCTACCTTCTTTTCCTATAAATACCATTCATATTTTAGAATCTATTCGCATTATTGGGTATCCTATACATGAGAGCCATCATAAGCATGATCATTTATCTACACATACATTTTATATTAATGAGATTAAAAAATAGGCATTTTAATATCTTTCCCTAAGGATAGATGTGACTCTAGCTTCTAGTTGTCATTTTTGTTGACACAGTCCCTTATAGGTTGTTCACAATGTCTACCTATAGTACATAGTTGATCTATCTGAATGTGTTTCTTTATCTTCCTATTCATCCCCTTGTCTAATAATTACATAGTCAATTTTTTTAATTTTTATTCTTATTTCTTTGACTATTTCCTATTTAGGCATTCACATTTGACCTGCATGATTGTGTTCTCTTTTTATCTATTTCCCCCTTATTTATAGAATACAGTCAACTAGTTTGACTCTATCTACTATTTTATAAATTTTGTTTGAGAATAATATAGATTTTAATCCCAAAAATCATGATGAGTCTTACACATCCTAATAGGTTTCCCCAAAAATAAATTTTGTCTTCCACTTTAGATCAAATCAATGTGCATGTTACCACTCACACTACCAATTATGGGACTCATCCTCATTCATCATCAGTTTGTAATCCTCTATTATCTTTATAATATGCTCATAAACTAGAGTACACACCTAAAATGATCTTCTTTGTTAACCAATTTCCTCAACATAGAGAAAAGGACCCTTCAACTATCTATAATCTAATGCTAGGTGCTCAAGTAGAAAAACCTCTTTCACCCTCCCATACATTCTTTCATAGATTTGCGGGTGACACTTTATTTGCTGCTCAACCTTTCCCTTAGATTTTTATTCCTTCCCACACCAATGCCTCTTCTTCTATGACCTATTCAAAATCCATGCCAAGTATCTCCATTAACATGGCAAGTTCAACATCTAGTGGGCCTTTTCCCAACACACTCTTCCTAAATAATTCCACTAGTACATCCTTTGATAATTGGGAGTGTAAAATCCAAATGCCACCTACCCCATCTTAGGGATTCCCATAGTAACCTAATTTATTAACCACCCCTAACTAATAAAATGATCAAACATCTCCAAAATTAATGATAACCATTCTAATCATGTTATTATTTATTATTTTTGTTATAATGATAACCATTACAATAGTGCATCTTTTTATATACATTAAAATCATACCACTAGTACTTCCTTTTATACCGATGCTTCTCAAGCCACTAGTGTTGTGTATGCCACTACTCGTAATGCAACCCAATCCAATAATACTAATACCAATAATTTACATGCTTCACACACTATTAAAAATACTACCCAAAATCATCTTATCTTATTTCAAACACTCAATCAAATGAATAATTTTCAAACCAATAACATAGATCAAATTATTCAGTTACAAATTCATCTCATTCACCTTCAAAATCAACCCCAATAGGTTTCACAAGGAGTGTAAAATCCAAATGCCCCCTGTCCCACCTTAGGGATTCTCATAATAACCTAATTTATTAACCACCCCTAATTAATAAAATAATCAAACATCTCAAAAATTAACCTCTTATACCTCAAATTTATAATATTTATGTAGGAGGTATCACACCTACCATCAATTATAATGGGTCCACTAATCCCAAATTACATTTAAAAACATTTGTTAATCTTTATAAATATTGGGTCAAAATTAATACCTTTTTTTCCACCAAGATATTAGCTAAAAAACTCTCTAAAGATGCTTTATATTGGTATAATCAACTAAAATCTCATTCCATTGCTAGCTTGTGAGATCTAGTTAACTCCCTAGTACAAGATTTTTAAACTAGTGATCTGCCTAAGAATACCTTATCTTGATTTATCAATTATAAGTAACTTGAAACTAAAACCATAGAATATTTCATCAAATGATGGAATAACTTGTCTAATAAATGTGAGCATAAGATGGAAAATGACAATATCTTTCATCTATTAACTAATGCTCCCTATCTCAAGTTATGAATTGGATCAAGACTCTCAAAGAAATTTGGAAGAAGACCTTGACCAAGCCAATCATCAAGATTTTCTCATGCATTAGTTTGACCCATATCAATATCCCATGGCCACTTTCATGCTCATTAAAAATAAAAATCATCAAGCTACCAATGATGGTGTCATTAGTACTTATGACACTATTCTCAGCATTCAAGCCATTTCTCCCTAAAATATTATGGAACATACTCCCCCTCTAAAAAACACCCATAATATTACATTTTCCAAAATAAACAACATTAATGTCCACAAACCATTATCCTTATCTTATCTTCAAAAATGTCTTCTTTGACCAATATTTGATCATCAATGACTGATACGCAAGGACCAAAAAGTATATGACATAGACTTTAAATCTCACAAAACAAAAAATAAAAATCAATCTTCAAAATAAGCTAATGCTCACCTTACTATATATAAAGATCCTATTCGTAATCATCAAGATAGTGATGAAAATCCGACTCCTTCCACATATAATGTTAAAAGTCTTATAGACCTCATATCTAGATAAAATGTGGTAAATATGACTAATATGTGAAGGGTAGTTACTTTTACTAATTCTAATCCAACCTAAATGCACCAAACATTTTTCATCATCCAAGACTTCTCCCTATAGCATATAAAATATTTGGGGAAAGAAGACCTTATATCTTTCCAAAAACCACTTCTAACATCTCAACTAGATAATACCTCTCATACTATCTCTACCATTCCTTTGACATCGACACACATCGACAACATTCCTCAACCTTTTAATAGTATCTCTTCAACTCAATCACAAGAAATAATTAAATCAAATTTCCCACCATCTATAGACAATCAACCTATTTATCCTCAAACTAAACAAACTACATCTTACCAACACAAGTTTGAATACACATATAATCCTCTTTCCCAAGAGATTATAAAAATTTATGTATATATATTTTAGCAATCCTGCCATGGGTTATGATGAACGGTACCCCATACCAAATGTTTCTCATCTCCCATATCAAATACCATTCCTATAACTAATGTGAACTTCTAACCATATTCATAACCATTTGATACAATTATTATTTGAAATGATCATACCTCATCCTCCCCTAGTAGGACATGAAGCTACCTTGTCTAGGTCTAAGGATTGTATACTAAAAAATGCAAAGATATCTCCATACACATTGATGAAAAAATGGACACTTCTCTATCCCTTAAATTTTATATTACTTTCATGATTCTATATGATATTTTGCTTCACATAGATAATATTACACTATGTATTAGCATCTAAATTAGTGATATCCAAGTTAATAATGCTTTTGTTAATGAAGGTTTAGGTACTTTCATTACCTCTCTCAATTTACTTTAAAATCTTGGCTATTTTTAGTGCATTTTAAATCCCACATGCAATACATGTCAAGGTTACGATAGAATAAAAATGCCTCTTTTAGGTTGCATGTGGATTATTACTATTGTCCCTCTTGTTATCATTTGATTCAAAGTTATGATATTTAACTTTCCCCTTTATTATAATATATTTCTTGGTAGGCTTTAGACTCATTGAATGAGTGATTTCACCTCATCTGCCTACTAATGTGTCAAATTTCCCCATAATGGTGCTATTTACAAGATTCAAGGAGACAGAAACCCTTGTAATTTCAAATAATTCTAAGAATGTGGTGTCTTTAAAATTCTAATCCTTAAACCCTTGCCTAATATCCCATTTAGGGAATATCAATGTTTTAATTATCCTATAAATTCTACCTAAGGTTATCATGGCCACCATAAATTCATTAGTAACATACCATCCAACCTCCTTGATTTGAATGATGATGAGCTAGATGAGATTAGCCTCAAGATCAAAACTTCATATCTATCCCCCCATCTCATCACCCAACTTATATTATCCTTAAAACCACATTCCTATTAGCCTCATATATATGACATATTATAGTCCTAACCAAGACTATAAATTATATTAATCATGTGACTTCTAACAAAAGATCATAATTAATTATACCATTAACCTACATAAACCCAATTATGGTGATGTTTATATTTTAGATGATCCATTTCTATGAGGATTTATCTAGGAAATAGATATGGATATTCTTTGATATAATACTTCTTTAGTTTAATCTTTCCATTTGTCATATTATGTTATTTATTTTTTAGTGCCTAATTTTAGTATTATTCCTATTTTTTATAGGGTAGAGATGGAGTGATTACATGGTACACGTCCAGTTTCAATAGATCCTCTTAGAAGTGCCATGACCAAATCCTTATCATTTTTCTAGATACAATGATATTTATTATTTACTCCCCTTGAGAAGTTATCTATTACTCTTAATCCTTATATGCATTGTGTTTCACCCTCAGTTGAACCTATCCTAATTCTTACTCCTTCTCTACCTTTAGTTGAGCCTCTTCTTATATATAATTATAATTTACCTTTAAATGAGACCTACTTAGTATCTACACTAGCCCCACCTCCCATTGGTGATGGCCTTATTCTTTTTTCATACCCTGATCCCATACCCACCTAATGGGTTGATCAACCTTATTGTGATATTCGCAAAGTTTTTGATTATTGGACTAGACACTACCAGTAACATCAACCTTCCTTAGATTTTACTTCTACATCTTCCATTATTAGACTCCCAAAGTATACTAACAAGCTTATCATTACTTCCATGGCACACATAATCATTATTCCACCCATTATCAAAATCTTTGATGATATATTGACATAGTACATCCTACCTTTATCCCAAAGACAAGGCTATACCTCCTCCCAAGTTGTTAGCTAAGTATATCCAAAAATATGGGGAGGTATATTATATTTGGCACTAGAGTGTTACCCATCATAATAATAGTTACCCCATTCTTGATTATCACCTTTATGACCACCTTATGACAATTCCTACACCCACTATTCCTCCTTCCATAGGTCACCCATGTAAGAAGGCTCTTCCTTCTTCTCCTATGGTTCCTTCTTCACTTGTGACTTTTCCCCCACCTATGGATCCTTCTCTACCAGTGGTGTCACCTTCTTATCCTATATACACCATTCATATTCAAAAATCTATTCCCCTTCTTAGGTATCATATGCATGAGAGCCCTCATAAGCATGATCCTTTAGTTACACCTAAATTTTATATTGAGGAGATTCATAGAGACACCTTTTCATATCTCTCCTTGAGGATAGATGAAACTCTAAACTCCATTAGGATCTAGATTCATAAAGATATTTTAGATGTCATGGATAATATTTTTAGACATATTTATTAGTATTTGTGACAACATCATGGTGGTATTTCACTTTATTATTCATTTTGATTTTGGATTGGACTTGTGATCCACTCTTATATATCTTATATCATTTGATTATGTTTTTAATTTGGTTTCACTTATCTATTTCTCAAGATATTGATATTATGTAGTATGTGTTGTATATAGATTATTTATTTTTAATCTTCTATTCTATCTTCATTTTGTTCTTTTCATGATTACATTCTTATATTTATGAGTTTATTTATTTCATAGATTCCTTTGCCTTTCCTAATGATTGTTTTATACCTTATCTCAACAACTTGGATAATTATTATTATGACTTGGTTATACAAACCTTGATCCCATTAACAACCTTTCCTTATCATGTGATCAGTTAGCCAAGATGACATCTCATTGGAATGTTATCTTACCAATCTACTTTGGATCTCCATTTATTCTTATATCTCCTTTTGCATACTAAACATACATATGGTTGAAAATTGAGATAACATATTGGTTCATAGGTAAGCCTAAGTGTTTATTTAGTCATTTATTTGGATACTTAGCTCCTTTTGACTAAAGTATAAAGATCATTCATGTGTATCAATTCTATCACTCATTTTAGTTATTACAAATTTCTATGAAGGATGAATCATAAAATCCATATAATTTAAAATTTGAATGATTTAAACAAAAGGAAACTATATAAAATGCAACATATAAATTTCAAAAGTCAAATCACACTAAAATACATTATTAATAACACATATCCTTTTTCTAGTCAAATCTCAAACTCCAAATTTGGCCTCATGATAGATTTGAGGTCCATTAGGGTGTGATAGGCTAGAAGATTAGGAAAGGAGATTAAAAAATCTTTTATTACTACCTACTTTCTCACACATGTACCCAATCTTCATAGTAGATCGATCAATCTATAAGAGGTTTTGAGGATCAGGGAATATGTTATGTGAAGGTAGGTCCATTTTAATTCTCTTGTTAATATAACCAACATGGTTTGATCTTAGTGTCTCAATTATTTTTCCTATACAACTTTGTGATTATTGTGAGTAGATATTGTTTGTATTTTGATGGTTACTAGACTCTTAGTGTCTTTGTTGTGCACATAGTATGCCTCATATTCCCTAATGTCTTCTCATAGATGCCTATGTCATGACTTTTACATTACCTCTTCAATTTACAACATTCATAATATTTCCCCTTGAGAGATATTATTTTTTAAGCTGATCATTCCCCCTAGAGTTTCACTTTGTGAGTTACAGTGTAAGATCATGGATAAGAAAAGGTCTTCCTCAAAAATTACCACATTACAACCATATTTGAAAATCATTCCTACCATTCTTTCTACCTCATTAGTGTTCACTTTGTGAGTTTGAGTGTGATACTATGGATAAAGACTAAACCCTCCTCACAAAATATTATAGTACCCAAGTCAGAATGAAATTACATGTGTCAAATTTGATATAAGTAGTGTTTGATAATGAGTTACACATCATTGACACACTTCCCATATTTATTTAGTATGTTTTATACTTCATTAATATTTCACTTTTATCTTCTAATTTTTTGATTGCATATATGATTTCAACCATTTTCTTAAATTTTTCATACTTCCTATCTTGAATTAGTGTGATCAATTTAATTTCATTTTAAATATTATCTTTATTTTTATAATTCCCAACATGATTTACTGTGATTTATTGACTTAATTTTTTTGTATTTTTTTACCATTGGTTTTTCATGTGCCTTCTACTTTATTACAAAAAAATTATACTTCCCAATGTTATATAATGTGAATTTTATTTGTTTTAATTTGGTGCAAATATTTTACATGTTTTGAAAACAATTGTTTTCCCCTTTTTACCATCTTTGGTTTATTATATTTAGTCATATTTTGTTATTACACATTTCCCATCATGATATAGTGTGTAGTACATTTGTTTTTTATTATTTGCGCTTTTCCAAATCATTTTTTCCTTTTTATTTTTAACCATGCATGTGTATCATATAATGCTAGAAAATAAAACACTCATCATATATTTCCCATAGAATATACAACACAAGATAAATACATGTGATAGAAAGAAATATATCATTTCATCCATGTCCAATTCCAAGTACAACTCATAATATCAAGAAAAATGTCAAAATTACTTTATATCATCATATTTTTAATAAAAAATACAAAATTTAATAGATCCAACTCTATCATGTCTATCATATCACCTAGTTACACTACCCATCAATGCCTATGACTATCCCCTATAAATGGTGTGTTATAAAGAGTTAGTTAAATATCTCAATAAAATAACCTATCCTTATATATTTGTCACTTGGACCTATACTTATCCTAGATGGATGGTGGTCTCCATGTGCACATTTTCGCTTATGTTTAGTCCTACCAGTTTTGTGCCTCTCATACTCCAACCCCTATTAGTGGTTATAACCTGTCACTACATGCCTATAGTTTCCTCATGGCCTTTCCCATAAATATAAACTATCTCTCCTAGGCTAGGGAAGATATAACCATAGGATCACCTAATGTGGTGGGGTCATATGGTGTCAACACCTCATCCAAAATATAATGGTACACAACCTTAACCAAGTATCCCCATATAATATCCTCTATCTTAAGACCTAAAAAACCAAAACTATATAGGCATCACATCACATATATATCTTAAAAATTATCTATCTACCATAATCATAATGAAACTAGTATTATCAAAAAATTAAATCAAAACTAAAACATCCCTCACTAGTGTTAGTGTCATTGATCATGGTCTCCTCATCTACTCACCCATTGATCACCTCCTATATTAATCACCTTCACACCAATGCAAACTAAATACTCTCCACTCTATCCCACCCTAATCCTCTCCTCATGGCTGCCTATATGGACTAACTATGTCCTAGAGTGGCTATTAGGTCCCCTTGTGCAATTTATAACATCTCTATCTCTTCATGCAGATGATGGCTCTATCTATGATAAGGACATGGTGGTAATTTTTTCCTCTATTTTTTTTCTTATTATGCACTTGCATCCATATTAATCACATCCCCCCTGATGTCTCCATTATTTCTTGTTGTCATGTTAGACCAATCCATAGTCTATCATGCTAAGGCCTAATCACTGGTATCTCCACAAGTACCCCTTTGCCTCCCCTCCCTCTTGGATATATAGCATGTTGTTCCTAATAAGAAAATACTACTAAAGGGGATATAATATGAAGGAGTAAAAACTATCTAGTAATCATTCTACTAGATGTGGCTCCACCCATGATGTGTAGTGGCTCATGATTTACTCCTATTCCAACTAGGGTCATAACAGTCAACCAACTAAGCCATAATGTAGTTATGTGCATATAGATATGCCACATAATATCTCCTCATATGATCATATATAATTATATTACATGGGGTATGGCCCATGATACATGGTCCTATCTCCATTGTAATAATTGAGGCAACCTATCATCAACCACATAGAGTAATCTAGCTGGATGATACATGGGTAACCTCTCATCTATCCATGCACTTAGTAAAATCATAAGTCCTATGGTTTTATACCCTATAGAAAACATCCCATACATATCATGCATGAGGTGGACACAAATGATAGCCCCAAAATCATATAGTATTCCTTAATTTAATATAGACTAGTACAAGGTTATCATATATAATGGTACCTTGCCATCCAACTTATGACACAATACTCATGTCATCACAATTCCTATCACCACCTTATAGATGTCTATAATGGATATAATATAAAATTTGAACAATCTCACCCTTAATGTATCCCACTAGGTTAATTCTCATCTCTCATCTTTATCCTTTGGTGTATCAGATATCATTGGTGTCATGACTATCATAAATCCACGCAATGCATGGACATCATTTAGAGTGATTCACACATTAATGGTGTCCCCATATACATCATATTAGAAGGTGTTGGTTAATCATTCCCATGATATTAATAACATGACAATGAGATCAAATGGATTTGTCTCATCTCTATGATGCTACCAAAACCTAAGATAACCAATCGAAATCTATCCACATCAATCAAATGATCCAGTAAATCCAGTAGCCATGATGCATCTACTAGATGCCAATATATATAGCATATCTATAAAATATCACATAAGAAAGGATGTATCATATCTCTCAGTCATAAATAATTAAAATACATTCTAAAATATTTATAAATTAACTACTTTATTAGCTAGTTTGATTTAGTTTCTTATGTTTTTTGGTTTTTTTACACAACCAGCCCATTTGATACTAAATCAGCCATATAACAATCCTTTAAAAAATTGACCCATTTAATACTAAATTAGTACTTATTCATTCCAACTAAATTGGCCTGTTTGATACTAAATTGGCACTTTTTTAGATCTAGCATACTACATCAGCCCTTTGGTACATAGTCAACCCTATTTTACAAAATATATCAACCATTTACTACCAATTACATCAAACAAAAGGAAAATAGTTATCCATGTTTTCCTTTAGCAATACTACATCAATGTACTACTACACAGTCATGCACCTTTAAAAATACTATATTAGCCTATTGTTATGTAATCATCCCTCTATTTTCTACTCGCCTTATGAACTAAGTCAACCAGGGTGAATCTATTCTTTCACTATGTTGATTTTTTAATCATTTACCATAAATTACTTATTAATTTATTGGTCATACTTATTCCTACCTAGTACCCCATTTTACCCTTAGTTTACCTAAAATTTTCCCAGGGTTAGTTTTGGTTTCTAGATTTTGCTTACCAATCAATTTTATATATTTAAAATAATTTCAAATAAAATTACTTTAAAAAATCAAAAATCATGATTACTTACCTGTGTTTCATTTGTTAGGTTCACCAAGCATCCTCCCCATCTCAGCTATCATCTCCTCACCATGATTTCTCTCTAGTCTCACACTAGGTCTCTCAGAGTTCTATTTTTTTAGAATAGTAAAAATAACAAATTAATTATTTTTTACCCTATTTATATTTACTATTCAAATTTATTTACCTATCAAATATTTACCACTAGATTCTATTTTTAAGCATATCTTTGTTTCTACTAGCTCTTTTTTTGAACCATAAGATGTTATGGAATCTTGATGTTGTAGAGAATATTTTCAAATATTACATGTACATTTTGTAAAAGAATTGATTTTCACTCTTTTTCACTAATTTATGCAATTTCACTTAAATGTTCCCTACATTGGATACCTTCACATTTATTTCAATTTATTTCTTATGTACAACACCAAGGTAAGTAAAGGAATGTGTTTTTGAATTCCATCCATTCATTTATCTTATTTGCTTCTTAATGTAATTTATTCAGCTTCAATGTTGTGTTGCTATGTTATTTTCCCGAAGCACCATCCCTTATTACACTTATGTGACACATGATGAGCTTCAAGTGGGGCATATATATACACATAATATTTTCAAACTTTTATCAATTATTTATGCTTTCTCTCTTATAGTAACCTATTGAGTCTCAATCTCTCTGAGTAAACACCTTAAAGGGTTCACCATAAAAGGAGTGGATAGACCATTAGTACTTCTTAGGATTGTTGTCCCCTATAATACCATTGCTATCTAGAAAACCATCTCCTATGCAATTCCCTAAGCCTTATCTCCTCTCTTGCATACTCCTCTAAGCATTCAACACCTTACTTAGCCCTTTCCTAAGCCTAGAACTCTTTTTAATCATTTACACTATCAACCCCATTGACCATATACTCAAATTGACAAAATCACATTATAGGTCTAGGTTAGCTCTAGCTGACCTAGACTAAAACCTAAATTATTTTTAGAAAATAATGATACATAGTTGATCAAGCTAACCATTTTGAAAGGTTTAGGGTTAGATTCAACCATGTATACACATTCACTTTTCCACTCAGAAAGAAGAGAATATAATAATAATAATAATAATAATAATAATAATAATAATAATATTATTATTATTATTATTATTATTATTATTATTATTATTATGCATCTACTTATCCACCATTGTACTTGAAGATCATAGCTTAGGGTTTCAATACTATTTTTGGAGATATGGATCTTGTCTTATGGATGAGTCTTTTTGATTCATTTAGAAGTTATATAGCCTATATATGACTTATCCTTGTTATCCTTACATAACATAATAACATCTTTTGAAGAACCTTGGCCAAGGGAGATATTGAGGCTTACAGGGTTAGTCTTCAAAGGTAATTATTCCTAACTTTGTTCTTCCATTGTAAGAGTAGATAAATTAGCATTTGTACCTTTTTCCCATACATTAAGATTTCCTATACATTGATATGAGTATAGATATTCTATGCATGTTTAATTTTTATGTTCATTACATTCACTTTATGCCATAAGCATTAGTGATCACTACTTTACTTGTCATTTACTTTTGTGAGAAAACATAGGACCTAGCTAGGGTTATTACATCGTATTTTTTGAGTAGAGGATTTATAACCCTCTGTAGTGATGTTAGTATGGTAATAGATCCCTTAGTTAGGTTTAGTGGATCCATCTTAGTGATTACCCTGAATATATAATGTATCAAAAAGTGGAAGTGTTAGTAGGATTTATCTTATTTGAGCTAGGAATGATTAATAGATTAGTTTCATTTCCCTTTGTATATAAAATGACTCTTTAAATTTGAGCTTATGATTCATGTTTATATGTGATTGAAATTGTTATTCCTTTTAGTATTCATTTTATAAATACTTTTGAGATCGATAATATTATTTATTTGTAACTCTACATAGAACTTATAAAATTGAAATGGTGGTATTCTATGTGTTATTTCCTTGATTCTTTACTTGGTTGTGAAAGCTTAAGTTATTATGAAGGATTATGAAAGTAGTTATTAGTTTAATGAAATTTATATATTGTATCTTATTTAATTTTGTACCTTATGTAACAATAATATTATTAACTATGGTTTTAATGAGTTCAAATTATCAACTTGGAATCTATTCTCAGTTGTGTAATTTATATATGATTGATGTTTTTGGATATTGAATAATGTGAGATTGAATGATATTTATATGTTGATGTTTCAATTAAGTTTCATTTATTTATTTAATGAAAGGGTTGATTACTTGTGATTTTAGTTGTCAAGCACTTATATAAGGTGAAATGATGAGACGATTCAGTAAGAATTGCATTATTAATCAAGGTACCAAAATAGAAAATGGTACCAAGTGTTTTCATTTGAAATGGTTTTGGTAATGTGGTTGTTTTTTTATAAATCATGTTATTTATTATCAATTATCATTGAAGTTTAAATGATTTATGGACTACATTTAGAACTCATTATGGTATTGAGAATCTGGTTGAGTCTTAAGGGTATTTTGGAAATGATATAAACTAATCTATGGTATTTTAAAACCATTTATTTATTGTATGTGGATCTTATTTGTATTTGAAACAAATTTATTATTATTATTATTATTATTATTATTATTATTATTATTATTATTATTATTATTATTATTATTATTATTATTATTATTATTATTATGTCAATTAAAATCAAATAATTGATATTTTATGTATCCTTTATGATCTATTTCAAGTATGTTATTTGTTGAGAACTCTTGTCAAAAACATCATTCTGATATGTTATGTTATTAAAGAATGAGGTCAAATTATTAGTTTTTACAAATACTTATATTACTTAGTTTGTAATAAATAAGTAGATTGTATTTTATTGGGTAGTCTTGTATGGTATTATTTTATTATAAAAACCTATATTATAAATATCATTGTGCTTGAAATGTTTAGGAAGTTAATAGGAAATTTTATTTACTAGGACATTTTATTTTTAAGATTAAATTAGATTAAATTATTATTCATTTTTGTGTTAATAATATTTCATTATTTTTATTAAAATAATTTATGCAAAGTGGAAGATAATTTTGGTAACTTTATTTTGTATGAATGTCATCAAAATATTTGTTTATAATTGATCAAATTAATAAGCATGGTTGTTGATTGATTTCATATTACTGAAGTATATTTTTATTTGACTATAACCAATTAGAGGTAGTAATATTCTTAATGTATTTTATTTAAATTAAGTGACATTAATATGGCATAATTATCTTTTATTAATTGGATAAATCATACTAAACTATGCTTACATGAATCTTATGTTGATTATGTGACTTACTTTAATTTGGATAAAGTTATATTGAAACTCAATTACAAATGGATACAAGATGTTTTAATGGACTATTATTCACCTATATGAGAGATATATTTATTTGTCTTTGATTGGAAGTTAACAAAATTATTTTATTTAATGATATTTACATAATATGTAAGATTATTTTGATTATCACCCATATACAAATTATTATTAAAGGAACATCATTAACATTACCCTAGATAAAATTTATACAAATAAGATGCTCATTAATAAAAGGTTAAAATATGAGTTAATGGAAATCAATTTTAAATGGTTATGATTATAATGATGAGACACTTTAGATGCATGCGAACTAATGTCATGAATCTAATATTGAAGTAAATTATACTTGGAATGGTAGAATAATATGTGCTTAATAATTTTGTTTATTAAAATATGATATGTATGGACTAACCAAATTAATGTGGTATTGAAGTAAATGTGATTAAACTCAAATTAATAATTATAGCATAAATCATTACTTATAACATATATATTGTTACATGAATGTAAATGTAGTACCTGTATCAATGAGTAATTCTCCTTTCAAGTAATGTTGTAGTTTTAATTCACATACTTGTCATTATATATGAGTAAAGGTATAATGTTTTAATGGTAAGAGAAAAAATATTGATGATTTGTAAATTCCCTTTACCTTAATTAACTTAAAAACCAAATTTTATGTGAAATGAGAGCTCATTAAGGTCGAGTCTCATTAAGTTGGTCTTATGGGAAAGTCAACTTGTGGAAATATTTAGGTTAGAATTTATAATGGTATAAGAGTATGATTATACATTATAAGTATAATATAATTCAAGGAATGAACTAATTTATTATAAGGTATAATAAAGAATACTTAATCTTAAATAATTTGTATTTTTCAATATTCTTTATGTTCATTGGATAAGGTAATGTTTAAATGTTATCAAGGACTTGTGTCTTTTAGTACATTTAATATGATAAAACATTTTGATTAACTCTTTTTAAAAATATGGGGGTTCATTACATTGGTATTAAAGAATAGTTACTATTCTTTATATATTTGGGGAAAGCGTTTTGCAATTGTATCTTGCCTAAATTTTTAAAATTTTGACTCCTCAAGATGGATTAAACAAGATAAAGAGGAATTATTAATTACAAATAGGGTAATAAAAATCCTAGAAGAGGCAAAGATAGAAATAAAGGTAGGGTTCATGGTGATTCCAATTTGAATGATAATAGATTTGAACCACCTCCCATTAATAATTTGGATAGAAAAAATGAAGTACCTAATGTTAATGCAACTAGAGGTAACCTAATTAAAAAGCATGAATAAGTATTAAATGAGATATTGGTAGACTTAAATGCCATTAAAGGTAAAATTGAAACTTAGGAATGTAGGTTTAATAACCTTGAGGGTGGTCCTCAAGAAGGCTTGTATATGTTAGAAAATGAGCAAAGGTAAGAACAAATAATACAAAAGTTTTCATTGGCAGTTGTAAAACCAATCATTAAAGATATTAATAAGCTACTTCCACCTACATTTCTTAGGTGAAGAATTGACTGATGTATCTCATGATTGGCTTATATACCTAGAGAATTATTTTAATATGCATAATATTCCCTCTAATATGAAAAAAGGGTGGTAGCCTATTATTTGGTTGGTGTTATTACCTTATGGTGGAATCATCTATGTGACTTAGAGGGATACCAACCTATGATACTTGGGAAATATTTGAAAGAATGTTCTAGAAAAGGTACTTGAGTTACAACCTTAAGGAATAAACAATCACTAATTTTTAGTTGTTGAAACAAGAAAATATATCACTCACTGAATATGAAAATACATTTTTGAATCTATTGTGTCTTGTAAACTATATGCATAACGAAGAGACTAGAGTGACCATGTTTAAACATGGGTTGAAGGAAATATTTATGCATGTCATCAATATGACAAATCCAAAAAAGTGTGTGGCTACCATTGAGTCTACCCATAGGGAAAAAGAGAAGGAAAAGTCTTGAGAAAAAGTGAGACAAGATTTTAAGATAAATAGGTAACATAATAAATAAAATGAATTCTCCCCCTCTCCTAATTTTTAAAATAAATTAGATCATAATCAAAGGTTTATAAGGAATAATAGTGGTTTTGGTAAGTTACAAGGGTAGAATAAAAATTATAAAGCCTATAATTGACCAAAATTAGGGTCAAATAGTAGAAATCAAACCCAAAACAATTAACATGGACCAATCATAAGAGCCAACATTGTTCCTGTTTCACCCCTAATAATTGTACAATGCTAGGAATGTGGTGATAACCACTACCATAAGGATTGTCTGAAGATAAAACTTGGGAAATCAACCAGCCATATGGTATATGCATTAATTGACATTCAAAATGCTAATTTCCAAGCTACTCTAATATAAACAAAATATAATATATCTAGTCTTAATAAGTCTATTATAATTTTTGATAGTGCTATAGATAACTTTGCTTCACCTATTGTAGAAAATAAGGGTAATTTAAATCTTTTTTTAGTTAGAGAATCCTAGGAGGTCAAGTTTGGTATAGGAAAATGGGTAAAATTTATTAATGTTTTAAATAGGCTGATCTATATTTAGGTATTTTTAAGACTAAATTAAATCTATTTTTAGATTCATTTGGGTCATATGATCTTTGGGTATGGATTGGTTACAATTATATTAATAAATGCTTGAATGTTGTCAAAAAGGGTGAAATGCATCAATGATTTTGGTAGAATCATGATAATGTAAGGCATTCAAAATCTTAATGCATGTAAGACACTTTCACCCATGTAACTAAAAAAGGATATGCATAAGGGATGCCAACTATATACAGTCCTAATTTAGGGATTGTCTAAGGATAAGGAACCAACATACAAATATTTACTTTTCTTTAGGGAGTTAATGGATGTATTTCCTAAAACGTTTCCTAGACTTCCTCTTAAACAAGAATTTGAGTTCTATATTGACATTATTATTGGGGTTGCACCTACATCCAAGGATCCTTATAAGTGAATGTGGAATTTTTTTATGAATTAAAAGTTTAGCTGTAAGAACATTTAGATAATGAAAGTGTTAGATGAAGTGTATCTCCTTAGGTTGATTCAGTTGGATTTATAAACAAGAAGGACAAAACTTTGAGGTTGTGTGTGGACTATCAAATGCTAAATAAAATTATGATCAATAATCTTTATCCTTTACCAAGGATATATGATCTATTTGATCAAATGAAAGTAGAAATTATCTTCTCTAAGATTGATCTAAGATTAGGTTATCATCATCTAAGAATCAAGGAGGAAGATATGCATAAGACTTCTTTCCAACTAGATATAGAATTTATGAGTTCACAGTTATGCCATTTGGATTAACAAATACACCATCTACATTATTAATTTAATGAAAAATATTTTTAGGGATTTATTATATGTATTTATGTTTTTTTCTTAGATGGAATTCTATTTTTTTCTAAAAACATAGCTGAATATGAACAATAATTGAAGTTAGTCTTTAAATACTAAGGCAACATAAACTATATGGAAAACTCTCCAAATGTGCTTTCATTGAGTTTGAAATTCATTACATGGGTCATATAATTTCTAAGGATGGTATTTATGTATAAATATTAAATATCAATGTAATAAGAGAGTGGTATACTTGTAATAATGTGTATAAAGTATATTGTTTCATGGGTTTGGCTAGTTACTACCATAGGATATAGAAAACATTTCTAACATGGCCAACCTGATCACTTCCTTAAAATGTAAAGGAAATAAACTTATGTGCACACCCTTTTATGAAGAGACATTCCAAAAGTTTAAGGAGTTTTTGAATATAAAACCTATACTTATCATTCCTTACCCAAATGGAAATTTTAAGGTTTGGGAAGATGCTTACAAGGAAGGTTTTGGTGTAACTCTGACCCAAGATGGAAAAATGGTGGATTATGAGTCATGAATGCTCAAGTAACATGAACATAACTATCCTACACATGACATGGATATTGTTTCCATATTTCATGATTTAAAACATTGAAATATTTCCTATTGGGAAAACATTTTAGGGTGAAATCTGATAATCATAGCCTATAACACTTATTTTCTTAGGATGACTTGAATGCACACTAGCATAGATGGTTGGAATTTGTAAGTAATTTTGACTTGGATATTTTCTATGTCAAGGTTAAGGAAATAATTTTTCTATGCACTTATTTGATGCATGTAACTTGTTTACATATCAATAATCAAGTCTAATTTTATAAGTTTTGTGTTAAAATAATAAATTTATGATGTATACTGCCAAAAGGTAAGAGCAAGATTGACTGATGATGCTATTTTAAATTCATTTAATATTTTTTTTGTTTAAAATTATGTCCTTATTAGGCATAAAAACAAAAAAATTATACTTGAATCTAAGGACTTACGAATTCAAGTTCTGAAATAAGTATATACAATACCTCACTATGCGCATTTAGGTGCCACGAAGATTTCACATGTGCTAAAAAAAATTATTTTTAGCCTAGAATGAAATGTGAAGTGGATTAATTTATTTATTAATGACTATAATGATATTGGGTTAAGGATAAGAATTTACACCTTAGAGGTATATTGTATCCTCATGATGTAATAAATGGAAGCGGGTAGTAACAGAACTTGATTTTATTATTAGGATACCTAAATATTGCAATAAACATGATACCATTATAGTGGTAATTGATAAATTGACCAAATTTTATCATTTAATTTATATAAATTTAATTTATTATGCTTCTATGTTTATAAAAAGAGTTCTAGAAGTTTTTTTTGTTACATGGCATGCTGAAAGTAAATATTATATGTAAAGATAAAATTTTCACATTAACATTCTAGTGAATTTTGAATTTAAACTTTAGAACATACTTTAATTAGAGTTTTACATAACACCAAGAAATGGATGGTCAAATTAAAATTTTGAATCACATGGTTGAAGACATGATACAAATGTATGTCATGGACCAATAAACTAAGTGGGAAGATTTTATCCACTATTTGAATTTTCTAGTAATAACACTTATCATTTTGTAATTAAAATGGATCTATTTGAAGCTATGTATGGGAATAACTGTATAAAACCACTTGGATGGGATAAATTAAATAATATTGATGATTCTAGACCTAATGTAATTTAGGAATATGATAAATAGATTACTCTTATTCATCAAAATTTGAAAACTAATTCTGGTTGACAAAAGAGTTATGCATATTAAAAAATAACACCATGTGAATTCAATATTTATAACAAGTTCTTTTGTGGGTTAGACCTCATAAAATTTCTATTAAATTTGGTAAGTATTATAAATTATCTCTAAGATTTATTGGAAATTTTAACATCATGGAAATTACTAGTCATGTTGCTTACTGGGTGGCCCTTCCTCCTTTGTATATGATTCATGACGTATTCCATTTTTTTTTAGCAAAAAATTGGCTACCATGAAAAAGTGTCATTCAAAACTTTTATGTAATTTATCTTAAATTTGAAAATATCCATTATGAAGGTCTTATAGGTCATTAATGATCTAATATGATAAGTAGTGTGTCTTCTTTGGTATCCTACAAGGTCTTCTAAGATGGTCTAGTGAGTAACAAGGTTAAATCACTTTGTCTTATCATCAAATAGTCTTGCTTTCTAGTCTTCCTTATGTGTTGTAGCATTATTTAAGGTAATTTTTAAAAAGTTAAATTTTTTTCTTGAAATTAAGTCAATGAGGAACAATGATAATGGAGGTAAGGTGGTGACCCTTCTAAGAAAAACCATGACCTAAAGCTAATAAAATTAGCCAAAGAGAATAATTGGTAAGTTGATCACATTATATTTTAAAGAAATTTGGAGAGATTAAGGTAGTTTTGACAAGATTAAGGTATTTCATTTACTTTAGTCTCATTTTGCACTCTAATGTTGAGATTATACTTACTAGAAAAGAGAAAATTTCAAGATTACATCATGGAATAGGGGTATTTTTAGTTCATCCAATATCCATGTCATGACATGTGCTTTTACTTGCTTGTACATATCCTCTAAATGTCTTAATAAACTATTTTTCAACATTGGAATCTATTTATAGTTGCCCATTCATCATTTTATAATGTCCAAATGAGATATTTCGAAATATTTTCATGAAAAAAGAGATGGTAAATGTTTTTAAAAACTCCACGTTTTTAAAAGTCAAGTAAATATGGACAGTTACCTGGTTCACTATCTCCAACAATTTCAAATGGTAGAACAAGTGAATATTGAAAAAAACATGATTTTAGAGATCTTTTGTAGAGCTTTTTTATTGATGGGAAAAGTAAAAACTACTCCAAGGTACCCTATTTTATTATTAGATAAAAATACATTTAAAAGAGTGACTTTTAGGTCTAACAAGAGTAAAAAAGCTATTTATTTTTCCATCGGGTTTCACAAAACTTATTGTCAAGCTGAAAAAGGTAATTGGTTTTCACTCAGTACATGGAGGAAAGATATATTTGGATCCAAATATCATATGAATATATGGGGATCCTAATTCCTTTGTATTTTATAGAATTATTTTTTTTAATTAGGATCTTTAGCTTTATGAATAATTGCTAAGGAGTTAAGGTGCAAAATGGAGACTTTGAATCCCATGACCTCAGTTTTCAATAGTTTAAAGGCATTGTTGATATCATTAATTAAAATATGTGATGTAATGAGATAATGAAATATTAAATTATCTATATCACACTATTTTCCATTACCTATCTATGATGTGGTAACATCAAGAATAACAAAACCTACATTTGAATGAGTTATAGACTTAGAAGAGAAGCTATAGGTAGGGTTATTGTTAGTCTAAGTGTTTGATTACTTAAATTGATCTCCAAATAAATTATATAAACCTATAATTCCTATTATAAACCTACTCATACCATATCCTTTCATAAAATGATCCAAAATAGTGAGGGGAGAGAGAAGATCATGCATTCAAAAGGGTTATTATAGGGTACAGTCCAAGGCAGACCTTCTTAAGGCCATGGAGAGCTAAAACAAAGGTTTTAAATTCATAGGGAAGATATATTATGGTATTTAAAAATCTTATCACTTATTTTATATCCTTACTCAACTTACATTCACCATATAAAATGGTCTTCATGAGCCAACTCATTGTGGCATGCTTCTAATGAGAAGGCATAAGCAGTTACAAGTTTGCTTGTAGGTTAAGAGGATCCAATCTCAAATTTACAAGTTAAGATAAGTTTTAAGAGTCTCATATATTATTTGAGATATCATAATAAGTTTTTTCTAAGTTTTGAATTTTATGAGAATCAAATAATGCACTAGAATGGTCAATAAAAGTCTCAAAGAACACCTATAGGCTAGTGTCAATAAATTGATCTTGAAGGGGCATATATATACAAGAAACATGAAT
>JARHVA010008936.1:395000-397029 GCA_037957365.1 Torreya grandis | reverse complement strand
ATTGAACCCAATGTCTATCTAAGAATTTCAACATACCCTTAGATATTCATTTATGTATTTTGAATAGATGCTATATCAACCCCCATAGTTTATAGAAATGTGAGATTACATATATTGAGTCTAGATTAACTATCAAAGAGAAATCATTTAGTATTTATGTTATTTATTTGAGCTTGAATGAAAAATGGAAAATTTTGATTGATTACTGACTATGAAGGCAAGTCCTCATTTGTAAAGGATATCACATCCTCCACATTATTTATAATATTAATGATAGATGAAAAATAAGATGGCTCAATATCAGGAGTCACATATGTGTGATTATGTGTTTGAAATAGAATATATTTGAATTTTTTTTCTTTTTGAAATAATTCCAATATAGATATTTTCGTTGGTGTATTTCTCAACTAGTTAACTATATCAAATTCTCTCTACTAATCTTTAAGTCTTGTTGTAGTGTGATGGGGACAAGGAGGAATGGTAATGTTATGTTACTCTATTATAGGTTGTGGAGGCACCCTATTCTACCTAGTGATAGCTTCAATCACTAGATGTACTATTTTCCATGGGTGAGTAGTAGTTGTGGGATGGGAGCACATATAATCAAGTAGTCTAGGTGGAGTCAGAATAAAATGATTCCTTTGAGCCCTCTTTCAAATAGTAGTAATTAGAGGTAACTCAAAGTGAGCCATATAAAAATGATCTAAAAAAAATAGGATTCACATGATGGAGGACCAATATGTAAAACAAGTTTATCTCAAGCTGAATCCATGATAGGAGTAACATACAATTGTATTTTCTATAAATAGTTGGTTATAAACATGCCAATTAAAGTACAAGGCTTTGTATCATGAAGTGAAATATGGCTTCCCTCATGATAATCATGTTAATAAGCTATAAATTAAGACTAATTAACTGATATAAATATGAACCCTAGGGTGATTTAGGGTTAGGGTTTGTGCAAATTAGGGTTGTTTTGAAAATATTTAAATTATATTTAAATAAACAAAACCCTAATATTATATTTGATTAATGAACTAGGTTATGCCAAAAAATTAGAAAAATAGAAGTATGTGACCCTAATTTATTGCATAAAATTTTGGAAAATGCAAACCAGGGTTTTGATTAATATTCAAAGTTAGGTTTACCAAATGATTTAACCTTATATGATTTTATTTATGCAAAACCTAAGTTAGATTTAAGGGATGAGTTAACTAAATTAGTGAAATAATATGAACTAAATAACCATTGATTTATTATAGATTTTGACTTACTTTTCCTTTCTAAAAATAGTAATAAATATGTGCAAATAAATACTTATCTAGAAAATGACTATTGTGGAATATTTGGGTTATAAAAACTAGGTTATGGATAGGTCTCAGTGTCATCAATATGGTCCATGGGTTTGATTATTTACTAGATAGTAGCACCCCACTTGGATAGTACCACCATGATGCTCTAGTGTCCTAAAAATGGTACTAGTGTCCTCTTTATGGAACTCTATATTATGCTTAGAATATCTGATTTAGTATGCAAACCCTAATCCTCCTTACAAGTATGGAATGATATGAAAATGTGTGATGATTAGTAGGATAGGTTGGACATCCTCAACACCCCACTATGAAGAGAGTTGCCTACATATCAATACTATGATGAGGGATCAAACTTGACATAGTTCTCCCACCTAGTTTTTGGTGCGAGTGTAAGTGATCTCTAGAATGAGAGTGGTATTAAATAAATTGAGTGTGCTTGAGATTGGAAATCTTTAAAATATAGGCTTAGGTAATTTGTAGATGGTGGGATGCATAATTATTGTAGAATAGGGATCAATTACCTCGATTTTGATAAACTTGTTTCTTATTTGAATAGGCTTTTTGCATCTATTTTCCATCTAGTGAATAGAGGTCTAATAGTCTTGTATTTGTAGTGACCCATAGATTGTGTAGATAATAAAATGTAGTTAGGCTAACATTAGGAGGGGTACATGTTTGAAAACATATCTATTTGAGAGAGTTACAATAAGGGACAC
>JARHVA010008936.1:335000-392500 GCA_037957365.1 Torreya grandis | reverse complement strand
TATGGACCACCTAATAAACTAGCACTTTTTTATAGCTTCATTATGTCAAAAAACATCCAAACACATCACTTAATTCAGGACCTTTTCACCGATTTAATCATGACCCCTCGATCATCGCTAGTTAGGGTAATCATCAATGGTTGCTGCTAACCATTGACACTTGGGGTCATACAACTTGGATTAATCTTTAAAGGCATTGATAATTTTATTCGAGAACAACATCATCCAAAATGGAAACTTGATTTAACACCATGTTTTAAAGATGAATGAAAATATGCATCTTTATCCTCACCCAACTTAGTAACTTTTTCTCTCCTTATCAATTTTGTGCTATAAAGGTAAAGCTCTTAGAGGAGTTGAGGATACAAAATTTGCATCCAGGATCTCTTATTTTCTTTGTGTAGGTACTTAACATCCCAAAACTCTATCTGGGTGACCTTTAAAGGTTTAATTACTTTTATGCCACCAAAATTTCTTTAGGTTTTCAAGTATCATTAACTTGGCATCATAAAGGTACCCTCCTTTCTTTTTAGTGTTTTCTTTCCTTATCAGGTTTTCCTACCTTGTTCTACTCACCTACATACCAACCCTCACCCAAACTATCCATACTCTAACTCTTACCCATCAACCATTTCGTCTTTAGCTCCATATTAATTTTCACAAACTTCCATAGGCAATCATTAATGGTTTTATAAACCATCATCGGTTACCCCAACCATCGCCAATTACCTAGCCATCATCGGTCAGACCCAACCATAACTAGTCATACCCAAACACTGATGGTAATTGTCATAAAAAAATGAGATTGTTATTTTTCCCCCTTTCACCCAATCAAACCCTTATTTCTATTCCTAACCTATCTATAGACCCTACCCAGACCCTCTGAACCTAACCTTGGTACACTTTTTCATGGTATTGACCCATTGTGCCATATATACTATCAAATAGGTACATTATTAATTTTCTTACATATTTACTTTCTTATCATTTTCATGCAAGTATATTTTTTATATCATTTTTGACTTAGTTGTCTTAAAATTGGATTAAAAACCTCCTAAAAATCCTTGTGCTTCTTGGATCTAGCATACTCTATGTAATCCACTCAACCTACCATCTAACAAATCCCCTTCTAATTTTCTTGTGATTTACAGGTTATCCTCCCTAGCAAAAGAGGAGTTCCCACATTTGTCTAGATCAACATGTGCACTATACCAAGTATTCATCTACACACCTTAATATTCACTTTATTTTATCTACATTCAAAACTATGAAATGAAGGAAATATATTGAAACATTTTGGCATGCTCAATGGGACCTAGTTCCTTTCTTCCTTAATTATTTGCTCATCGAATGAAATCATTTCTTTTGGGGCTAAAAAATCAAACATATACATTCATTAATCACTTGCTAATTTTATTTCATCTAGTAACTTAAGAGGAAAAGTAATCTTATCATATCATTCACACTTATTATCACACAAAAAACTAAACCATAAAATAATTTACACATCAAAACAATACTTGAGATAAGGATCAACTAGGATTTCATCACTTGGCAGTGACTTTACCCCCTCCCAGCTATCCCACCTAAATTTCATCACCAAGGGGAGTGACAACTCAACTCTCTAGTTGATTATAAACTCTAGACTTAGTATATCTTGGCTAAGCACGTGACACTCTTATCGCTATAGGATAGTGAAGTGAGGGGGTAGGCACTAACACCAAGCCACATACTAAATTTCAACATAGATCTTCTTTATGAGTGCCTAAACAACTTGAAACCATCCATAGACTTCCTCTTTATTACCTTTTTTAGGCCAACTTCTTTTATCACACTCTTTAAGGCATAAGCCAAAAGCAATTTAAAAATAATCCTAAGGTTAAAAAACACTTCTTAGTGTATGTATTGATTGATTTCAAATTCTTTTTGGTTTTATCTCTAGTGGAGGCATGAGCATAATAATAACATTCCCTATTTTATCATATGGTTTTAACCAGACAACAATTGAGAAATCAAAACAACCAACCAACACCTTCTTTTTCATCCATGGATTATACCTCAGATGTTGAAAAATATCCTCTCACTTAACTTCACCATTCTCCCCCACTACATTATCCTTCTAGAATCCTAATCATATCTGAAGGAGATCCAAACTTTACTACCTTTATTAATAATAATCTGGTTGCTTTACAACACTACCTCAACACCTTGGCCCACTGTGCCCCCTCTACTTCAATTCCTTCTTTCGATCCTCCTTTGGGCATGCTCTCCCATCTTATGATAGGTACCACTTGAACTTAACCATTGACTCAAGCCTCTTCTAACATCTCATCCACCCATGCCAAAACCAACTTTCCACCTCCCAACCAAATACCTCTTGCCACACCTCATGTGGGTTCAACCTTACCATTAGTCACTTATGCCCCATTTACTATGGTATTATCTTCCACTCTTACGTCTATCTTCCCTTTAGTTATCACCAATCCCTTGGTCACAGTTCTAATTAAAAATTTAGTGCTCTCCATACCTCAAAACATTCCCCCAACTAGCACTAGGATCACTACCCAACCTCAACCTACCCAACTTCCTTGTACCTCCACCATACCAACCACATCCATTTCTCAACAGGTGCTTATAACAACTTATTAGTATGTCCCTAACCCCCAATGGTACATACCACCCTTAACCTAACATTTTATACCAATTATTTCTTATGTAGCACCATCTCAACCCCTTACCACCACCTATCAATATGTGGCTTCTTCAGTACCATCTTCCACTTATTCATACATTGTCACAAGCAATCCTCAATAAAATGTTCCTCTCAATTATGTGGCTTCTCAACCCCAACTAGATCTAATCAAAATGCCAATGGATAAAATGACTTTTTTGGAGTCAACCATCTTCACCTCACCCAATCTTTTGTCTTATGACCAAATTTGTAACAAACCTATTCACCCATCTATGACTATTCATGCTTACCTCCTCAATGGGAATTCCCTAAATTTTATAAATTCTAAGGTAAGGAGGATCTACAACAACACTTGAGAAATTTCCATCATGCTTGTTATTTGATTTATTATGATAATGCTATCCTCATCCAAACATTTCCTATGTTATTATCTGGAACTACCCATGATTGGTATAGTGCCCTCCCCATTCACTCTATCTTTTCTTTCTCTCAATTCACACAAACATTTTTAGAACACTTTTCTATAAACATATATAAAAAGGTCTCCATTACTAATTTATACTCCATCAAACAATTTGAAGATGAATCGATCATTGATTTTGTTTCCAAATAGAGGGGCCTCATCAATCAACTCACCTTTTTCTTACCCCAACTTGAGTTAATTGTATTATTCTCTTGGGGGTGTGCCAAACACAATGTTCCCACTCTCTAAGTATAAACCTTTATGACTTTTGATGAAGTAGTTATCCTAGCATGCAAATTAGAAAACCATGCTATTGATGAAGGGAAGTTGAAGCTTTAAAATAAAAATTCTAGTTTCAATTCCATTGAATCATCCTCCACCAAGACCACGAACCCAACTAATTCTAAAGCAAAAGCATCAACACACTCAGTAATTTAAAAAATGGCACCACCTCCAACTGTCAACTAAACACCTCAAACCAGCAATTCTTCTAATCACCAAAACCATACCCAAAACCAAGCTCCTTCAAAACTATTTACCCCAATTGGGGAATCCTATGCATCAGTTTTGGCTAAACCACTTAAATCCAATCTAATCCAACTTCCACTCATCAAGTCCCGTCAATAATTCAATATTTCTCATACCCTTCCTAGGTGGTACAATAATAATGATCATTTTGATTATCATCAGGTCATTAGACATGACAATAATAGATGTAATACCTTTAAAAGTATTATCCTATGTCTAATTGATAAAGGGGAGCTTTTGTTTGATATCCCAAATTCTCCTTCTAATCAATCTCATGATTTTTTCTAAAAACCTTTTCTAAATCATTCACCTTCAACCCAACATCATGAAATCAAACCCAAGTCCTCCAACTCACATGAGGCACATGTAATTAATTTCATCAGCGATGTACCCACTACTGAAGAAGTCATCACCTCATTTACCAAAATAGAGGAAGCCAACCCACCATCCATTCCTTTAAAAAACCTAATTGAGGAATTAACTACCCTTTCCTCTTCATAGATGAAACCAACATTTCATCTACCCCTCCTATGGTAGAAATACCCAAGGAGATAGCCATTCCATTAACTATTTCATCCACTCCTCTAATCCAAGTAGAATATCCACCTAATTATTTGGATAACCAAATCAAGGAAGGAGCTATACTGACTCTTCCATGTGAAACCACTGCCCCTACCTATCCTATTACATAACCATCTATACCTCCCTTGAAAATTATTTCCCAAGAGTAAATTTCCTCATTTATCTAATAATCATCTTTGGAACGTTTCACCAAAGATATAAACTCTGAAACTACTCCTCATTCTTCCCCAAAGGGATTTTGTTTTGAAATTAATGACCAGGAAATAATTCCCATTTATAAACCCTTTCCCTGATTATTTCAAAGTTTGGAATTCACCTCCCAACCTAACTTTGATAGAGCCACATTTTGGCATTGGCTTGAATCCCATATCAAAATAAAACTAAACCTTTCACTTCACTTGAGTCTACCCTTGATCTTGTTATGACATCTCCACCAACTACCCCTCCTAAAGTTATCAATGAACCATCTAAACAACCCTCATCCAAAATTGTAAAATCACCCTATGCTTCTTTCATCAAGCCAATCAAAAATTTAGGGATCCTTCCCACACCTAGTCCTACTCACCCTCCTTTGTGATTGTACTTAACCACATCAACCCAACCAAATCTAAATCTAATTAAGCCCATTACTAATGAAAGTTTGCCTAGGACACAACCTCGGGTTAAGTCCATACCATCTCCTTGACCTTTACTTTTTATTTTGTGACCAAATCCCTCCACCATTCCTATTACCTACTCTTCTTCAAAAAAACCATCTCCCTTTTCTCCACCTATAACAACCCAATCCTCTAGTTCATACTCCTTCCTTACCAACCTTTCTTCATCCACTTCCCATCTATTAAAACTTCATCATCTAGACCCCAAATTCCTAAATCAATTATAACTAAGTCAAGCCTTCCTAAACCACCAACCAAGCTCAATCCACCAACCACACCTCTTATCAATAAATATTTTCCCAATAAGGTTCTTACCCCCAAAATCCAAACTCTACCACCTCCAACATCTTTGTCAGAATCTTATACAACTATTTTACAAAGGTTGATGCAAGCTTTTATCATTAGCTTACCACCAATCAAGTCTTTTGACCCCACTCATTACAAGCTAGCCTAGTTTAGTGACAATTTGATTTGTCTTTACCATAGGACCCATGGACATGATACAAAGAACTATATAACTCTCCAATCAATTTTTCATAGCCTTTTGGATGAATATGATCTATTATATGAAGGTGATTCATAAGAGGTTATTGTGGTATGTACGGATGACAAGGATAAATTATCTCTAGGCTACATAACCTATCAATACATCTAAAAGACTTCTTCATAAGATAATATCCATATCTTCAAATAAATTATAAAACCCTAATCTATGCTCCTCAAGTAGAATGGTAGATAAGAAGATGCATAATATATTACTCTTATTCTTCATTCCCTTTCTAAAATATGAAATGAAAGTGTTTATATAGTTGGATCTAACCCTAAACCTTTTCAAAAGTTTATATGATAGGGTCAACCCAATCAACTATGTATTATTATTCACAAAATCAAATTAGGTTTTAGTCTAGTTTCATTAGGGGTTGACCTAGACCATAAATGAGTTTTATCAATTAGAATATAGGGTTGATGGGGATGATACTGTATCATAAACTATCAAAAATGATTTTAGGCTAGGGAAGGGCTAATGAAGGAAAAAATGACTAGAAGAGGGTGAAATACAGGAGTAAAAGCTTAGGGAATTATATTTAGGAGATGGTTGTGTAGGCATCAAGTGGTATTAAAGGGATGAAAATGCTATGAAAAACTAATGGTCTGCCCACCCCTTTCCTAGTGCACCCCTTAAGGTATGCACTAAGAGGGATTGACACTCTACAGGTTCCTAAAATAGATAAAGCATCAATAATTAATAAATTTTGAAAATATTAAGTGTATACATATGCCCCGATCAAAGCTCATCATGTGTACTTAGTTACAACACAAGATGGTGCTTTAGGAAAAGAACATAGTAACACACAACATTGAAGCTAAATAAATTGGAATAAACAATAAATAAGATAAAGGAAAGGACCAAATTAAAAAACACATACCTTTACTTACCTTAGTGTTGTATATAAATAAGGAGATGCAAGACATATGAAGGTGTCCAATATAGGGAACATTAGGCAAACCTATAAAAGTTAGCAAAAAAAGAGTGAAAAATTAAATTTTTGCAACATATACATATAATAGGTGAAAAGATTTTCTATGATGTTTGGATTCTAGAAATTTTTATAGTTTGGAAAAAAATCTAATAGAAACAAAGATATGAACAAAATAAAAAATCTAGCAATAAATATTTAAAAGAAAAATAATTTTCAATTAGTTGATATAAAGAGGGTGATAATTAATTCATTCATTATTTTTACTATTCTAAGAAAATAGAGCTCTAAGAGACCTAATTAGAGACTAGAGAGTTAGGATCATGAGGAGATGATAACTAAGATGATGAGGATGCATAGCATCCACAATGAGTGTAGCATAATTAAACAATTATAAATTTCAATGTTTTGAGTATTTTTATTAAAAAATGAGCTAAAAATAGAAATTTGACTAGTATGTAGAATCTAGGCATTTGAATGAACCCTAGAAAATTTTTAGGTAAACTAGGGGTAAAAAAGGGTACTAGGTAGGAAGAAGTTAGACAAATAAATTGCCAAGCAATTTATGGTAAATCGGCAAAAATTTTCCATTGTGGATGAACAGAGTCAACCAGGTTGACTTAGTCTATAAGGTGAGGGAGAATGACAAGGTCGATTGCATAGTAGTGGGCCAATTTTGTATGCTAAAATGGGTCGACTACATAGTAGTAGGTCAACTTAGTAAGGGTAAAGGCTAACTATGTACGACAAGGATAACTTATTTTTCTTAAGAAAACCAATGTAGTATCTCTAAAAGAGGTTGAATATGTAGAATAAGGTTGATATAGTATCTAAAAATAAGAAAATAGCCAATCTAGTATTGATTTGGCCAATCTAGTTAGAAATTAAGGAGGTTGATTTGATATTAAAAATAAACTATAGGGATAATTTAGTTTTAAAGGGTTTGATTTTATAGGAATTAGAGAAACTATGTCAAATCAACTAATTTAAGTATGAAATGTGTGAATGTTTAAGAATGTATTTTGATTATGTATGACATGAAGATCTAATACATCCTTTGTTGTTTGATATTTTACAGAGATGCTAGAGGTATTAGTGTGTGATATATGTGTCATGGATATCAGATCTAATAGAGTATTTAATGGATGTGGATAGAGTGTAACTAGTCACAGTAGGCTTTAATGGTATCATGGAGATAATAACCATCTCACTTAGTGTTGATTTTTTTACCATGTTGCTTCGAGAATGGGAATGGTTGACCAACACTTTTTGATGGGTGGTTAATGGGGATACCATAGAGGTGGGTATCACACTATAGGATGTCCATGTATTATTAGGACTACTAATAGGAGGGGCACTAGTGATCATTGGTACACTAGATGATTTAGAGGAAAGGTTATAACTAGGTTGATGGGCAACGTACTTTGATAGGATATACCCTATATTGAGGGTCAATTTATTTGATGTATATATAATGAGGATTCTAGACATTTGAAAGTCCATGATTAGTGTTGTGATAAAATGAGTGTCATGTCACAAGTTGGATGACAAGGTATCATTTTATGTGATAGCCTTATGTCAGTCCATTTTAGATCAAGGGGCACTATATGGATTTGGGGCTATCATTTGGGTCCAAATCATGCATGATATGTATGGGATGCTATCTGGAGGGTAGAATCTTATGGAGCCTATTTTTTTTATAAGTGTTTGGATATATGATAGGTTTCCTATGTATTATCTAGTTGGGTTACCCCTTGTGGTTAAGACAGGTTACCTTAAGTTACAATATGAAGATAGGACCATGTATCTTAGGTTATGCCTATGTGCCAGTGTTACATACTATCACATGAGGGGAGATAATGTGGCATCCATATATGCACATTGATAATATATGGCCTAGTTGGTTGACCATGGTGATAGGGTTATCATGGGTATAAATCATATGCCACTACACCTTCTGGGTACAGCCTCATCTAGTTGAATGCTTGCTAGGGTAGTTTGGACTCCCACACCCAATGTTCCCTCTAGTAGTGTATGCCTATTAGGCACAACATGATAGAGAGTTGAGGGACATAAGAGGATGAGTACATATGTAAATACCTATGATTAGGTTATGGTGTGCTAGAATATGGATTGGTCAAATATTGTAGTAGGTGGTAGTGGGAAGAGATGAGATAGATGCAAATATAGGTACACAAAAGGTACCATAATAGGTACCAAAATAGGAAATGTCATAGTAACAGTAGTAGTGACCACCCTATACATATTATAGATACTAGAAAACTACACACAATAGTTCTAGTTGTTGAAATGACTTAAGACCCCTATCAAACCTTGAGTCTAGTTAACCACCTAGTTAGATAACTCATCAATGTACTAACTTAACCTTTTAACCAACACCTTTTAACTTAATTTGACCCTTTTCCCCTTAGATACTTGACTGCTGATGATTAGCTTAACTGTTGATGGTTAGCCTGACCATCAATGATCAAGTTCTCACCTTATTAACACATCACTAACTCTATGTGAAATAATAAGGAAAAATTTAATATATTCACCTTATACAGTGATAATGAAATTACAAGCATCATGATCAGCAACCTTACCCTCTAAGGAACCTTCCATCCTCCATTTTTTTTCCTATAAAGGGATGGGAAAAGGAGGTGAAAGGGATCCATGTTCAATTGATCAAATCTTCTTGCACATAGGTATTCAAGCTCTCCAACATCTAGTCTTCTTTCAACAACTCAACACTAGTAAAATAAACTTGAGCCTCTATCAAATTTGCTTTTGAGGCCAAAGTATTTTTACTCTAACAAAATTGCCTCAGCCTTTCACCATCACCATCTAGCAAGCTATAAGTATATTCTACTTATTCTTTGTTATTTGGATTTCTAACCTCCCTAACTTGATCAAAACTATTTGTACCTTATTTCCCCTCCATTAGATCCTTAATAGAACCATTATTTGACCACCTAACTATTTTGTAACTCTTTTATGAATACCCTAAAAAATCCATAGGCAACTGCTAATGGTTTTCACAACTACCGATGGTGACTCCCAACCATCGATGGTTACCCATCTATTATTAGTCAACTCAACCACTGATAGGTTAGTCAACCACTGGTGGTCATTGTGGTAGAAAATAACAAGTTATTTTCATCCCCTTAACCCCATTCAAAACTAAATTTATGTTTTCCTACCTATCCATAGACCCTTTTCTAATTTTTTGAACTTGAATTCACCCAAATTAGCATGAGTATTGACCACTTTTGCTATATTTAGTCATTTTATTTAAAAATTATTCTAATTTATTCTTGTATTTCATTTCATTTACTTTATACAAGTATCTTACTTTATCATTTCCAACTTGATTGTTATCAACAATAGATTAACAACCACCTAGCAAGCATATGCTTCTTAGATCTAGCTCACGCTAGGTAGTCCACTTAAATATCTTGATAACAACCCATTTTGTTAGTGATTTATTATTTATAGATTATTCCTTCTTGGCCAAAGAGGATTTCTCCATCTTCTTCTAGATTATGGATGCATCACCAATTAAGTATTTCTACCACACCCTTATTACTAGTTTCTTATCTTCTTCTAAATTAAGAAATGAGCAAAAATTAATCGAAACATTTTGGAACCCTTGATGGGACCTTTCATAATCTAGGTGCCCTTTCTTTCTTCATTTATTCTATGTTCATTAAATAAAATATGAAATTTATTTTGGCATAAAATAAACCCTTTGCATACATTGATTGCTTGTTTATTTTAGTTTATCCAGTAACTTAAAGGTAGTGTAATTAATCATAGTTTCACTCTTGTTATCATACACTTATCCAAACCACATAATCAATCAACACATCAAAACAAACTTGAGACAAGACCCACCTAGGATTTCATCACCTAGTGGTAAACCTTACCCTTTCTCAACAATCCTATTTGGAGGCCATTTACCAAGGGGAGAACCAACTCAGCTCTCTGGTTGATTATAATCCTAAAATTTAGTATATTTTGGTTAAACACCTGACATTCTTATCATTTCAATGTGTGAAGTGAGGGGGTAGGCCCCAATACCAAGCCACATACTGATGTTTAATACATACTTCTCTTTTGAGCACCCAAACACAACCTAAAACCAAACTTAGATTTCCTCTTGAGTACTTGATCTACAAGCCAAATTTCTTCTTCACACTTTCTAAGGCATAAGCCAAAAGTGTTCTAAAAAGAATCCTATGTTTTAAATGCACTTGTAGTGTATGTTTGGATTGCCTTGATTTATTTTATTTTGATTTATTTTTGTTTGAGGTGTGAGTTTTCATCATTTCTTTCTTATTTTCTCACATGGTATTTACTAGACAGTAGTTGAGAAATCAAACCAACCAAAGATCACCTTCCTCTTCCTCCTCTATGAAGTATATTTTAGATGTTGAGAGTTATCCTCATCATTCTCCCCCTCTTTCCATGCCATGAATATTTGTTGAAGGTGATTTAAATTTTGCCACATTCCTTGATAAAAATCATGTAGCTCTTCAACACTACCTTAACACGTTATCTCATCACACCTCTACTACTTTGGTTCCTCCCATAGATCCACCCTATGGTATGCCTCTATATCGTATGGTTAATGTTACTTATACCCAACCATTGATCATCCAAGCCTCTTCTTATACCAATATTCCATCCACTACCACCACCAAAACCCAATCCAACATTCTAACCTATAACTAAGTTCCTCCTACACCAACCAACACCTCTAATGTAAGGGCAGCCTTAGCTCTTATTACCTATACCCCACCTACCATGGGGATATCTTTTAACCCTATTTACACAATTCCCCTTATCACTACCAATCCACCAATTTCTAACCCACTCTAAAATTTGGTACTTTCCATACCTCCTATCCTTCCACCCATTAGCACAAGGGTCACTACTCAACCTCTACCTACCACTTTAACTATACCTCCAAACCAATCTCTGTTAATCCTTAAAAAAACACCAATGAAATATTACTAATATGTTCCTAATCCACAAGGGTACATGCCACCTTCTACTCAACCTTTTATGCCCACATACCAATATGGGGTATCATCCCAACCTTCAATGACCACATACCAATATGTGGCATCTTATCAACCTTTAACCTCTTATCCATACAAGATAACCACCCAACCTCAACCAAACCTACCACCTAGTTATGGAATTCCCCAACCTCAATAAAATTTACTTAAGATTCTAATGGATAAAATGTCCAATCTTGAACCATCTATTTCTGAGGCTCATAACCTTCTATCTTATGATTAAATCTATAATGAATTCATTCATCCATCTATTCTTGTCTGACCTTATCCTCCTCAATGTTAAATACCTATGTTTTCAAAGTTCTAAATCAAGGAGGACCTCCAACAACATTTAAGATCATTCTAAAATTATTGCTATTTGATTATATATGATGATGCTCATCTCCTTCATACCTTTCTCATGTCCTTATCTAGACTAGCCTTGGATTAGTATAGTGATCTTACCAAGAATTATATATTCTACTTTTCTCAACTAGACCAAATATTTATAGATCAATTTTTAGTCAAAATATCTAAAAAGTTTTCCATTACTGACCTTTACTCCGTTAGGCAATTTAATGATGAATCGATTGCTGATTTCATAGCTAGATGGAGAGGTCTCATTAACTAGATTTATTTTTTCTTACCTCAACATAAATTAATTGAAATCTTTTCTTAAGGTTATACAAAAATATTTCTCCCACTCTTTAGGTTCAAACTTTTAGAACCTTTGATGAGGCATTTACCATGACACGTAAACTTGAAATTAGGGCCATTGATGAAGGGAAATAGAAACTGAGAAACAACAATTTCATCTTTAAATCCAATGACCCTTATTCAACTAAAACCACTAACCCATCCAACCATCCCAACACCAAGACAAAGGAAAGTACAAACACATTTGTCTTAAAATCCACTTGAACTCCAATTATCAATAAACCTAATCAAACCAATTCTTCCAACCGAACAAAATAACAAACTCACAACTAAAATCAAACAACTGTAAGATAATATACTCCTATAAGGGAATCATGTGATTTATTTTTGGATAAGATACTTAAAGACAATCTCATACAACTTCCTCCTATCAAACCACCCCAATAATTTTATGCTTATTTCCCCACACCTGGCTGGTTTAATTAAAATGTTCTATGTGCCTTCCATCACATTATTGGACATGATGTTATTAGGTGTAATACCTTTAAAAATATTGTCCAAAACATGATTGAAAAGGGTGAATTTGCATTAGATAATCCCAATGCACCTCCAAATCAATAATTAGACATCTTTTGGAAACCTTTTCTTAACCATGCACCTTCCACCAACCATGACAACAACCAACTAGAATCATCTCATGCTCGTGAGGTGCACATGATCAATGTCATTATTAGTGAACCTACCATTGAGGAAACTTATACCTCAACTACCTCTTCTTCCACCCAACTTATTGATGTGATGGAATCTTCTTCTATTCCTTTAGACAACCAAACAAAGGAAGAAACCTCCTCGTTTTCAATTGAAGAGACCATTAACTTACCCACCTCTCCTTTGATAGAAATACCAAAGGAGCCAACCATTGTTTTAACTACTTCTTCCTCCAATACACTTATGGAATTGGTACAATAAATTCTCTTTCCTTTGTAAATCCACACAAAGGAAGCAACCACCTCCTTTTTTTCATTTTAACAAACCACACCCTCCTTACCTACCATAGAACCAATCACTCCTTTGGAAACCACTCTAAAGGAAGAGATCATCTCCTTTATTCTTTCCCTAAAAACACCATCTTCCTCAACCATGACAACTTCGACCCAAGACAAAGGTGAATAAACTATTCCATCACATCAACCTATGGGTTTAATATTTAAATCCAATAACCAAGGCATCAAACCCATCTATACACCTTTTTATCAATTGGTTCAAAGATTAGAGTTTACCTCTCAATCCAATATAGATAGGGCCACCTTTTGGCATCATCTTCAGATACCTTACAAAAATAAACAATAAATTTTAACCTCACTTACATCTACCCTCAAACATATCATTACCTCAATCCCATCCTTAGATATTTCTTCCTAAAAAACCATAGGGGAATCTTCCAACCCACCTCAATCTAAAATTGCTAAATCACCCTATGCCTCTTCATCCAAACCCATCAAGAATTTAGGAATACTTCTTAACCATAGCTTGGATCATCCATATTTGAATTTAGACTTTACCCCATCAATTCCACCCAAGAAACCTTTGACTAAACCTATAAAAAATGTGGAACCACCCAAACCATCTTGAAATAGACCCATACTGCCCCTTTCTCTTTTACCTTCAATTTTAGGACCCCATCCCTCCACTGTCCCCATTACCTATTCTTCATCTATTAAACCTTATCCTTTACTCTAATAACATATATCTCCACAAAAAAAACAAAATCCCCGTCATTCTTAACTAACCTAGCTACCTTCACCTTCCCACTTATGACCAAAACTTCACCCTGCACCTCTAAATATTCCACCTCCAAACCAACCAAAAACAAAAATCCCAACTAAAACCACCTACCAAACCCATCCACCACCTCCAATTTCCATGGTAAATCCTACCCCCAAGAAGGTTCCAAATCCTCAAACCAAAAATCTAACACCCTCAACACCTTTGATCAAATATTATTCAACCATTCTACAAAGGTTGTTGTAAACCTCTTCTTTAACCTTAATGTTGGAAATATTGTCATTAATGTCAAAGGTTTAACATTATTGATGATAAAGGCCTAATTGCATTTAATATTGTTTATCTTGGCTAATATGATTTAATATTAATGAATATATTTTTGGTTGCATATGAGACAAAAGAAGGGCCCATGGAGAAGTCGAAGAGCCACGGGGTAAAGACCAAAGAAGGATGGGACACATTTTCCCATGAAGAGTCATTTTGGGGAATACCAAGAGTCACCAAGTGAAGACAAAAGAGTAAGGGCAAATTTCTCATGAAGGGACACTTTAAGGAATATGAAAAGTCACCAAAGATAAGGACAAAAGTGGGAAAGATGTTTTTGGTCATGAAGGGTCACCACATGACTTTTCAAATGCTAGGATATGAAGGGTCATCCAAGATTGGCACCATTTTCCATGAGGATTGAAAGGTCACAAAGGGGGTAGGCCAAAGGTCATTTGGAAAGCTATAAATAAAGGCTTGAGTAGCCATTTGTAATGTGGAAGTGAGAGGTTGATTTGATATTGTAATATCTAGCTTAGAAGAGCAAAAGTGAGCGAGAGGAAGAAGATGTTGTATTGATCTATCATTTGTTGAGATAACAACATTGAGAGATAGGTGTGTGGTATACACAAAGGGATTGGTGCTCTTGTGGGTTGGTGCTCACAAATTGTTGCTGAGTTGGTGCTTGGCAAAGGGGTTGGTGCTCCTATGGGTTGGTGCTCATGAATTATTGCTGGGTTGGTGCTCGGCAAAGGGGTTAGTGCTCCTATGGGTTGGTGCTCACGAATAGGTGTTGGGTTGGTGCTCAACAAAGGGGTTGGTGCTCCTGTGGGTTGCTGCTCATGAATAGGTGTTGGGTTTGTGCTTAAAAAAGGGGTTTGAACTCTTGTGGGTTGGTGCTCATGAATTGTAGCTGAGGTTTGTACTTGGTATAGGGGTATGGTGCTCCTGTGGGGTTGTTCTCATGAATATATTTGAGATTGATTCTCCATGGTTTTTCCCACATTGGGTTTCCACGTTATATCTGGTGTCTCTCTCTGTCTTGTGTGATGTTTATTGTTTGAGTTTTATTGCATATCTTGAATGTTTGATTAAGTGGAATTTGATAAAGGGAAAGTTTTATAAAATATATAATATACTGATTCACCCCCCCTCTTAGTATATTACATGCTTAACAATTGGTATCAGAGCAAGTTCCTTCAGAAAGGGTTTAACAGCTTGAAGGTAGATCAAAGGAAAAGCATAGATGGTTAAGTAGCTAAAGAAGAAGAATCAAGAGTTGAAAGCTATGGTTGAGGCTCTTAAGGAAAAGGTGTGTATCTTGGATTCTAAGTTGGCTATAGAAGTAAAATAAAATAAGATATTTATTCAGGATCTTAAGAATCAGTTAGAGGTTGCAACTTCAATTTTAACATCAAAAGAAGAAGAGTGTAATCATTTGAAAGATGAGTTAGGTTCTTTAAAGGATAATCATGAGAAGCTTATAATCAAAGTTGAGAAAGATCATGAAATATTGGTCCAAGGAAAGAAGGATGCATGTTTTGCAGGCAAATCAAAAAAGCCAATCAAGCAGCCTAATGCTTTCAAGTTTTTAAATTCTTTTTATGGTCGTTGTTTTGTTTGTCATCATGTTGGTCATAGGGAAAAAGATTGTATGAGGAGAAGCAATCAGTCAAAGGGATATCTCAATCACATTCAAGAAAAAGGTATGAGAAATATTGTTTACTTTTGTCGTCATGAGGTTGGACATATTGCTAGATTATGCCAAAATAAAGTAAAGAGATATTCAAAGTATTTCAAAGGTTACAGAGACCCTAGAAAATATGAGAAAAGACAAACTCAGGTTTGGAGACCTAAAATAGTAAAGGTTGATCAGGTTGAGTTTAAGAATGAAAATGAATTACTTGCTATAGTAGATAAAGAATCAGATAAGAAGGATTGTGCAGAATCTCTTATTATATTTGAGCATGAGCTTTGTCAAGATAAGATAGTTACAAAAGTTGAGAAAAAGAAAAACATCATAAATGATAAGGTTAGTAAGTCAAAAAGGTTAGACATGCTTAAACGGATTCTAAAAGAAAAACACAAGAAGATCAAGGAAGAAATAGAGGAGATGTGGGAATCTCCTGAGATTTATTTCTAGAACCCTATTGTGTGGGGTGTCTCTTCTAGGCTTCAAGGATACACTTTTAAAAATTGAAGCATGGTGGATGCTATTGGGTCTTGGTTATGTTACATGACAAGAAGGTGATTTGGCAAATTAATTTGTATATCTTTTGAGGGAATATATTTTTGAAGAAAATTTTGCATCAGTATTATGGTTTGAGGCTATTAGAATGATTCTTGCATATGTAGTGTTTCAAATGATTATGGTCATAAGAAATTAGAATGTTGAAAAAGAACTAATAGTTTCAAAAAGAAGGAAAAGAATACTCATGCAGATTCAATGAAGAAGGATCAGAGTTTCAAAGTTTCATTCATCAGGAAGAAGGTTTAGACATGTTCATGGCAGAAGAAACAACCTGAAGATTCTATGTTGGTGCAAAAAGCTTTGCATGTAAGAAATAAAGATCAGCCATGGTTCATTGATAGTAGATGTTTGAGGCATATGACAAGAGATAAGAGTAAAGAAGATCAATGGTGGTATAGTGAGATTCAGAGATAAAACCACTGTCAGGATAGCCAGAAAAGGTACTTTATTTTTGGATAATGGTAGAACCATGACTAAGAATATTTTATAAGCATAATCTATTAAGTGTAAGGCAAATATGTGATCAAGGATACACCTTAAAGTTTCATGTGGAAGGTTTTGAGATTAGAAGGAAATATTCAAATGAGTTGATTGTAGATTCTCAAAGGATAGGTAAAGATTTGTATGCATCATCAAATATCTTCTCAAAGATCGGCGAGAGGAGTTGGGAGTAATTTATTTTACTTCCTACCATTGATGTTTAGCATCAAGTAAGGGGGAGCTAAGTGTTAGCTCCAGGTAAGCCCTTTGCCATTGATGTCAAAGTAAGAGAATAATAGGTATAGGTATAGGTGCAGAAAATAGGTACAAGAAATAGGTACGGGTTGCTACAGTAAGGGGGAGTTACTGTATGCTTTCAAATGATAGTATGTGTAGGTGATAGGATGTGGTAGTTTCAGGACTGAGGTTGCCATCAATGACAAAGGGGGAGATTGTTGGAAATATTGTCATCGATGTCAAAGGTTTAGCATTATTGATGATAAAGGCCCCATTGCATTTAATATTGTTTATCTTGGCTAATATGAGTTAATATTTATTTAATATTAATGAATATATTTTTGGTTGCATCTGAGACAAAAGAAGGGCCCATGGAGAAGTCGAAGAGCCACAGGGTAAAGACAAAAGAAGGATGGGATGTATTTTCCCATGAAGAGTCATTTTGGGGAATACCAAGAGTCACCAAGTGAAGACAAAAGAGTAAGGGCGAATTTCTCATGAAGGGACACTTTAAGGAATACAAAAAGTCACCAAAGATAAGGACAAAAGTGGGAAAGATGTTTTTGGTCATGAAGGGTCACCACATGACTTTTCAAATGCTTGGATATGAAGGGTCATCCAAGATTGGCACCATTTTCCATGAGGATTGAAAGGTCACAAAGTGGGAAGGCCAAAGGTCATTTGGAAAGCTATAAATAAAGGCTTGAGTAGCCATTTGTAATGTGGAAGTGAGAGGTTGATTTGATATTGTAATATCTAGCTTAGAAGAGCAAAAGTGAGAGAGAGGAAGAAGATGTTGTATTGATCTATCATTTGTTGAGATAACAACATTGAGAGATAGGTGTGTGGTATACACAAAGGGGTTGGTGCTCCTGTGGGTTGGTGCTCACAAATTGTTGCTGAGTTGGTGCTTGGAAAAGGGTTTGGTGTTCTTGTGGGTTAGTGCTCACTAATTGTTGCTGGGTTGGTGCTTGGAAAAGGGGTTGGTACTCTTGTGGGTTGGTGCTCATGAATAGGTGCTGGGTTGGTGCTCGGTAAAGGGGTTGGTGCTCCTGTGGGTTGGTTCTCACGAATAGGTGCTGGGTTGGTGCTCAGCAAAGGGGTTTGAAGCTCTTGTGGGTTGGTGCTCATGAATTGTAGCTGAGGTTTGTACTTGGCAAAGAGGTATGGTGCTCCTGTGGGGTTATTCTCATGAATATATTTGAGATTAATTCTCCATGGTTTTTCCCATATTGGGTTTCCATGTTATATCTAGTGTCTCTCTCTGTCTTGTGTGATGTTTATTGTTTGAGTTTTATTGCATATCTTGAATGTTTGATTAAGTGGAATTTGATAAAGGGAAAGTTTTATAAGATATATAATATACTTATTCACCCCCCCTCTCATTATATTCCATGCTTCACACTTACCACCCATCAAGCCTTTTAAACATTTACATCTTAAACCAACATGGTTTAATGAAATTTTGATTTTCATATACCATAGGACACTAGGACACAATATGAAAAACTATAAATCCCTCTAAATGATAGTCCATAGACTATGGGATGAGGATGATCTGTTATTAAATGAACCTTTCTTGATCCTATTACCAACCTAATTACCAACCCAAACCATCCAACATTTACCTACTCCCCCAATCTCACCTAAGACTGAGGAGGAATCAAAGTATTTATCTAAACCAACATTTCCCCTTATCTACACCATTCATATGGTTACTTGGTCAAGGGCCCAAATAGAAGATAAGGGAAAATCAAAAGTTTCCATACCATAGACCTAACCTTCTACCCCTAAACCTTCCAATCAAAACCAACCACCTTCATCATTACCAAAACACAAAGTATCCATTTTGGGTGCCTCTCCTTCCAACCCTTTTGAATTCATTTAGTGTGTAGTGTTGAAAAAACCTCACCAAACACCGATGAAGATGAGCATATATGAATTAATCAACACCTCACCTCCTCACCATTAAATATTGATAAATATTTTTCAATCCATAGAGGTTCAAACTTAAGATCCTCAACCACTTGCAACCTTTGTTGGAGCCCTTCAACTTTCCACCCTAGTCACCTTTAAAGATTAAGAAATACCTTATATACATCTTAAGGATTTTGATCCTTCCCTCTTTATTATGGTATAAATCAACCAAATACACATCAAAAGGGTGATGATTGATGGAGGGTCTTGTATTAACATTATCTCCTCCCATGGCTATGGCCAACTTAACTTGCCAAAGAACATCATGTCTAAAACTATAGTGGTTCTTCATTATCTCAATGATACTATGGCCACTACCTTGGGAATAGTTGTTTTCTATATTCATTTGAGACCTCACACCATTACAAAAATATTTTATATTGTAAAGGATGAGTTCAAATACAACATTTTACTTGGATGCCCTTGGATCTATGTTATGAGTTGTGTCCCTTCCATTTTGTATCATTGCATCAAATTTGCACATGAAGTTCATGTTATTACCATACTAGCTAACCCTAGTCCATTTACATCTTACAATATGAGGTATCAACCCAATGATGTTCTTCTTCCTCTCCCATCCACCTCACCACCAACTACCAACAATTCTACCCCTATCATTGATGAAACTTCAACAAGTTCATCTATCCCTTCTTCATACATCTCCATAGAGTACCTCTTGGAGCCAATGTTTCAATGTCTCTCATTAGAAGAATACCATATTTTGGCCTTAGATTCCTTCCCCATTCCTCAAGAGTATGGGAAACTTGACCATGACCCTAAAATCAAAACCATCATCCCTTTTGGGCCACCCAATCATCAAACCAATTTCATCTATGAGAGACTCAACCATCTATTTTTGGCTTCCTTTACCACCCCTTATATCTAACCATTTACCTTTGATTTCTCATATCTCAACAAACCAGCCTTTGTCAAAGCATACCTTTATAAGTGTGCTTGGAAGGGGTTTAGCCTTGGCCTTTATAAATAGGGACCTCATGAACTAACCATAATCAAAACTCAAAAACATCATGAGTTATTTGGCCTTGGGTTCATACCACCAAAAGAACCCACTTCACTTAAACCCATTACCACCATCGATGAGGATGTCCTATCCTCACCAACCCCATCTCCCTTAAATTTTGAGGATTTTTATATCATCCCATCTAAATTGTTTTTGATCAATATCATTAGTTTGGGCCCTTTGACCTATCAAAATGATGGCCAAACTAAAAATATTCCTCTCATCCATCCTAAAATGGTAGAAAATGATTCTCCTACCATCAACACCATTCAACATTAGGATGATGATTCCATTCTCACCTACCTTAGTGTAGGGGATTCTTATATCCAAAGATCCCTTCCTCCTAAAAACCAAACCATGTTGAATGAATCTACCATTGATGTCAGCTTGGGTACTCAGGATAACCCTCACTTTATTAATATTTGTCTATCCTTGAATCCCATAGAGCAACATGATTACCATTAATTCCTTCATGACTGAAGCATAGCGTTAGCTTGTTCTTATCAAGATTTTCCCATAATTGACCCCTCTATATCCCTCCATAACATCCTCACCCATCTTGATGCTAAACCTATTAGAAAAAAGCTTCATAATATACACCCTCATATCGGCCTTCTAGTCAAAGAGGAACTTTAATACATCTTATTTGTCAACCTCATCCAACCCATTGACTATCATCAATGGGTTTCTAATATCATTCCCATTACCAAACCTATAGGGGGACTTCACCTCTATATAGAATTTTGTGACCTCAATGTACTTGTCTAATGGATGACTTCTCTTTGCCTAGCCTTGACCAACTTATTGATGTTATAGTTGGACATGAGATATTTTCTCTCATGGATGGTTTCTCAAGATATAATAAATTCTTGATTGCTCCCAAAGATCAATATAAAACCTATTTTATCACCCCATGGGGTAATTTCTATTACAAAGTCATGACATTTAGTTTAAAGAATGCTGACACAACCTACCAGCATGCCATAACCTATATCTTCCATGATATAATCCATAAAATTATAGAGGATTATATGGATGATTTCCTTAGGAAATCCAAATATCTTAAGGATAATATAGACATCTTCAAAATCATCTTCAAATGCCTTATCCATTTCCATGTCAGACTCGTAGAGTAAAATTTTACTCTACATTGCATTCAAATTTTTTAGTCGTGCACTGTAGTTTTGGTTCCCGCATACCTTGATCGTGGTAGCAGAGTTTTGGAGTAGAGCATGGGTTTCTTTTTCGTCTAAATGTCAAAGTGCAGTAGAGGCTACCAAGTGGCATTGTCGAGCACGGGTTCCTTTTTCCCCTTTTTGTTTCCTTCATTTCATTTTTGCCTAAATGTTGAATTCAAGTGAAAGCTGCCAAGTGTCACTTTACGAAACATGGAGCCAGCTAGCTGGCATCATCTAAGACACTTTTCATAACTTTCAAGAAGGCCGTAGAAGGTGCCACATATCCAATAATAGCTAAGCAAAATGCACCATGTTTTGGCATCCACATCTCAGATTGGCACCCGCATTTCATCTATTTTTTGGTGAAAGGGTTTTAATAAGCTAAGTAGTAGGGAGCAGTGAAAAGTGCGAGGTGGTAGTTGTGAAAGGCCTTGGACTACCTTTTTAGAGGAGAGCAAAAGTCACCACATGTCAGCATCTAAGAGATATTGGGTTCAATGCTTGGGTTCAATGCTTTGGTTCAATACCTTGGTTAACGTGTAAATGGCATGCAGTGTTGAACCCTTGAACCATTGAACCATTTTGGTTCATCAGGTAGTTCAAGGGAGTGTCCCAAAAACCAAAGGGGTCAAGTACCTTTTTGGAGAGTAGTAGGGCATTTGTTTCATTTTGTTTAAGTGTCAGAGAGAAGTGGAGGCTGCCAAGTGTCACTATCTGAGCCCCTTTCCACTCCATTCCTGAAAGAAGAGGAAGATGCCACATACCCCTAGTAGAAGAAATGGAAGATGCCACGTATCTTCCCAAGAATGGTAGAGGCCACCACATGTCAACTTTTGAGAGATCATTTTCAAGCTTCACTACCGAATAAAGATTGTTGTGGGTCCCTGGTGTTATTTGAAAGGTCTGTGGAAGCACCAAGTGTCACCAAGTGAAGATGACCACGTGTATCCATTCTTTTTTTAGTTGATCAGGCAAGGAACATGATGAGTTTTATTTTGTTAAAACTGCTAAGTATTAAAGAAGCAAATTGTGATAGGTGTCGAAGGTGGAGAATTACTAAGCAAGATATAGAGAAGGTGGAAAGTTCCAAGTGTCATTCTCCGATGCCTTCTAAACAATAAGGATAATTTTAGGAAATTGACTAAGTGTCCTCTCCCATTTCAATAGAATAGAGTGTTTTGTGTATCTATTACAGCAAAGTGAGATGGAGGGAAACTCAATGGGAGTTATTCCTGGTAGATGGAATAGTTCACTTGGTAGATTTTTAGGGCCTGCAAGCATTAAAAGGGCCATCTATTTGTCCCTTATAAGTGGAGAAGAATGGATAGTTGTGTAGCTAAGCAGGTGATGGAATGAGGAAATTTAGGCATGGGAGGAGGTATTAGACATGAATCACCATACCGTAGTCAGGGCAGCCATCCCGCCCCAGCATGGCCTTGCCTAATAAGACTAGGACACATCCAAGGCATTGAATGCACCGAAGACCACACTATTTTATTTGTAAAATATGGGGATATAAAAGAGGACAAAATGTATAGGGAAGAGAGGATGATATAGTTTTAGACTTTCTAGAGTTTTTGGACCAAGTAGTATCATTTGCTTTTGTCTCATTTTCTTGAGTTGTAAAGTTGATATAACTGTGCATGTTTGTGTGCCTTTTATATGGCTGAATGAATTAATAAGATTAAACTCTATGCCTTTGTTGATATTATCTATGTCATTTACAAAAGTAGTCTATACTATAGATTTTCTAGAGTTGTGATTAGGAATGTCATTTTCTTTTGTCTCATTTTCTTAAATCGGAAGTTCTACATAACTGTACGTGTTTCTGTGCCTCTTATGTGATTGGAAGATTCTTACAAGAATATTGAACCCTATGCCTTGGTTGACATTTTTTGTATCTCAGAAAAAGAAGCCTCTATTATGAGCCTCTGTTTCTATTGTTTCAATCTTTTACATTGATCATGCACTTTTTTGCTCTTAAATGTGAACGAATCCTACATATAGTCTCACTGTGCTCAAAATTAGGATAAAATTACACTCAGGCGCATCGCCATAGTTAGGTTTCAATTCTTGCATTTGCATTTCTATTTAATTTTCTACCCTTTTCCCCCACACCTGATACAAAAGAAGAGACTAGCTTCTCTAAAATTTGGAGGTTGTTTCAAACCACAACATCCCACAGCTTGAAACTTACCATTGTTGTTGATTAGAATCAAGCACAATTTTAAGCATCAATAGTTTTTGGCATGCCTAGTGGGACTAGACTTAAATTTTTTTTCAAGACCATATGAACTAGAGAGCCATGAGGAGTCAGAGCTATGGACCAGTCACCAGATCACAATCTACTACAAATCCAGGTATTCTTTTGCCACCTTTGGTAACAAGTCCAAGAAGAAGAGCTAACTAGTTCATACCAATACTATAAATGGGAGCCCCTGTACCCCCAAGAAAATATGTAAGCTAAAACACTGGTAGTCCCTTAATCCTCCCAACACCACTAGCTATTTGGGATCTTGTCCCTATAAATGATCTAAAAGCTCTACCCAAATTTAGTGGGCAAGACTCAAAAATGCCTGCGGAACATCTTCAAGATGTATCAAATGTTTGTTCCATACATGTTGTCACATAGCAAAATGTGGCCATAAGGTTATTAGCAGCTTCATTCAAAGGGAAGGCTTTAGAATGTTAGCGGTATTTGACCCCAAATACCATATCTACATATGATAAGCTCAGAGATCTGTTCTTTGAAAGATTTGTAGAGAAGGGTGATAAGTCTTCTTTGTTACAATAGTGAATCACCATTCAAAAGGGACAATAGGAGGACATGACTGACTTCAACACCAAATTCCAAAAAACATGGGATATAATCCCTACTATAGCTAAACCACCACCTGGTATGGCCATAGTGTTTTATCTCAAGGCTTTGAATTCAGATATATTTATTATGATTAAGTCACTGGGAGGACACACTTTGCCATGGGCTTATGAATATGCAGTCAAAGCTGAGAGTCATTTAATAGATGCTTGGAAGTTACCTCCAAGGCCTCCCATGCCTATGTTCCTAGAGATTTCCTTGCCGTTACCTCAAGAAGTTCTTAAAGCTGTAAGCCCACTTGTGTCTATTTACACTTACCCTTAATCATCTACAAAAGAACCTGCCTCTGCTTAGTCATCTAAGATGGACGACATCAAGAATATCCTGAGGACATTTTCTAGTGAGCTAATTAATATAAAGAGGCAACATAATACTTTCCCTAAGCCCCCTTATCAAGACTATCAAGGAAACAGGTTTTCATCCCAACCAAACCAATATCAAGGTCTTCCAAAACAAACTAACCATCAGCTAGCTAATCAATTAGTTACAGTTCCCACACCCTCATAGACCATTCCTACCAACTCAAATAGGGAGATGGTTCCAAGTTAGAATAATTATGTGGATGATACTAATGCTTGGTGTTTCCCTTGCAATGATGTTCATACACCTAGAGATTATCCTAGGGGTAATCTACAATAAAGGGTGGCTGAGCAGAGAAGAATAGATGGTCAGTTTGCCAATACCAGTAACAATCAAGCCTACCAATCTCTTAGTATGCAAAATTCAGTTCTAGTGGCTCAGATGCAAGGAATGTCCTTAAAACAAGAGGAAGAAATAACCCTAGAACATGCTTTATTCTCATGGGTTGAAGATGAAGAAGCAATTTTCTTGAATGAAGCATCTACCTCCCAAAGGCCAGTGGTGCAATTTGATTATTACACTAGATCAAAGAGGAGAATGGTGGAGCAGCCCGAGATTGTAAGTAAATAAGCCATGAATAATCCTCCATCTCAAGGGCAAAGAAATGCTGCTGTTAGACAAGAAGTGCCTTAACCAGTGCAAAATCAAGGGATTCTTACCCAGATTTAGGAAAGAATGAGGTATACTTATGTCCAAAAAACTCAACCTTTGGGACCGATCAATGTAGTATACCAATTGAAGAAGACTCTAGCACAAGTGTTAGTATGGGATATTTTAGCTATTCCTGAATAGAAGACACTGCTATAAGATGCTCTGCAAGGTCAAGCAGTGCCCAAAGGTGCTGTTACTAAAGAAGGACCTACTGGAAAAGAAAAACTCAAATATACAGTTCCTCATCAAACAACAGCCTTGATGAACGATGCAACACAAGTAAGTAAATCTAAGCCAGAGCCTTTCTATTTGACTCTGATAGTTGTAAAGAAACTCTTGCATAATGCATTGATAGATTCAAGAGCTAGTACAACTATGATGCCAAAGCAAATAGCTAATGCTTTGAAAATAAAATATGAATCCCTTGCAAAAGGAGTTATGCAACTAGATGGCAAAACAGTACAAACTATAGGGAGAATCAAACAACTCCCATTGCAATTATACACATGTCCCAACATAATTGTCAACCAAGATGTAGTTGTCATAGATATAACTCCTATTTTTGGTTTATGTTTATCCAAAGACTTTACAGCAAAAATAGGAGGATATATGTCTCTTGACTAGTCTCACCTCATCCTGTGAACCAGATACGGTTTGAAGATGAAAATTCTATTTGAACCACTGTCAAAGGACCATATCACCAATGAACTAACTAGATTAGAAGCAGATCATGCCATGTTAAATAAAGAATAAAGGATTTTTGTTGAAGAGATAGGCAATTGGACTGAGCATGATCAAGAAGAAGAAAATAACTAGTTGTTGGCTATGATGCATAGCGACCTGTATGGGAACTATGACTCTACTGGTTTGGGCACATACTTCATTTTTGATGAGGATCAGGCAATCCCAAATGTTATAAGGGAAGAGGCACCTATTGCTTAAGATTCAGAGATCTGGAATTTGAATTTTGATGGAGCTAGAAGTAAACATGATGCTAGGGCAAGTATTTGTCTTACTACTCCAAATGGTTATAAAATTTTAAGGGCTATCTGATTCCAATTTTCTTGCACTAATAATGATGTTGAGTATGAATCTTTAGTACATGGGATCCTATTAGCTAAGAAAAATGGAATTAAGAATCTGAAAGTGAAAGGAGATTCAAAATTAGTAGTAAAGCAAATTAGAGAAAATGCAATAGCCAAAAATGTGAGAATGAGATCCTACAAGCATAGGATTTGGGATTTGATAGAAGATTTTGAAGCTTTTAATATTGAGATAATCCCTAGAAGTCAAAACTTTGAAGTTGATAGGATGGCCCAGATTGGCTCACAGTTTAACCTAGCAACTGGCCTATTGGTTAACAATGAGTCAGTAAAAGTTATAGTGAGGCTGACCATTCTAGATAATGATGAAAATTGGCAAGTATTTGAAAATGATGCCCAGGTAGTCTCTTTCTTACAATAATCAGATGAGTTTGTTGATCAATTGAAAACCAAAATTGAAGAGGCATATGGTGATCAAATTATACAATTGAGGACTAATAAGCTCCCCAAGGGGTTGATCACCTTAGAAAACTTGTTTGACCCAGAGGATGTAAGCTTAGAAAATAAAAGGTTCCAAGTAGATAAAGTAGACTATTCTGAAATAGAGGTGAGTGACGAGAAAAGACTAAAAGTTGGGAATTTTGCAACTCAAGAAGAGAAGGAAAGACTAATTGAATTATGCCAGAGATATGATAGAGTCATAGCTTGGAGATATGAAGACCTTCATAGATACAATAGAGACATTATCTAGCACACAATAGAATTGACTGAAGGGTCCAAGCCCATCAGCCAAAAATAGAGGCCAATAAATCCAAGGATTGAGCCTCTAATGGTGGATGAGTTGCAGAAACTTCTAGATTCCAAAATAATGTTTCCAATTAAGCACTTGACCTGGGTATCAAATCTAGTACCAGTTAGAAAAAAGAATGGAGATGTAAGACTATGTGTAGATTTCAGAGATCTAAATAGAGCATCTTTGAAAGACCACTATCCCTTGCCCTCCATGGAACAAAATCTACAAATGGTGGCTGTATCAGAGAGGTTTTCTTTACTAGATAGTTTCTCTAGATACAATCAGATTTGGTTGGCTGATGAAGATCAGTACAAAACTACTTTTACTACCAAATGGAGAACATTTGCATATGCTAAGATGCCATTTGGCTTATCAAATGCAAGAGCCACCTTTCAAAGAGCTATGGATATAGCCTTTGGTGAACTTATAAATAGGGTCATCCTGGTCTATCTGAATGACCTCACTATTTTCTCAAAAAATGTTGATGATCATTTTGATTATTTAGAATATGTCTTCAAGAAATGTCAAGATTTTGGGATATCATTGAATCCCAAGAAATGCATCTTTTCTGTACCTCAGGGCAAATTTTTGGGACATGTAGTATCTAAAGAAGGAGTTTCTATAGATCCTGAGAGAATCATAGCTATAGTGAACCTACCTCTTCCAGTAAATAAAAAGGTAGTGCAATCCTTTTTAGGGAAGATCAATTTTGTCAGTAAATTCATATCTGATTTTGTAGGCTTGGTAAGACCAATGACACTCTTGCTAAAGAAAGACCTGGTCTTCAAATGGACTACAGGAGGAAGGCAAGCTTTTGAGGAGGTCAAGAAGGCTATCTCAACAGCCCCAGTGCTTAAAAACCTAGATTTTTTCAAACCTTTTGTAATGTATGTCTATGGGGGAGAGTCAAGTATTGTTGTTGTCTTGATGCAAAAGGATGATAGGATGGAGGGAGAACACCTAATAGCCTTTTTCTCAAGAACTCTTATGGATTATGAGACTAGGTACAATTTTGTTGAAAGACAAGCCTATGCCATGGTAAAAGCCCTCAAGAAATTTAGGCATATGATATTAGGGAGCAAAATTTTGATACTTGTAGCTCACCCAAGTGTCAGGGAATACATCATGGAAGGGGAAATTATTGAGAAGAGAGCCAATTGGATCACTAATATCCTTGAATATGATGTAGAGGTTAGACCCACCAAGCTAGTCAGAGGCAAGGGTCTGTGCCAATATATAACCCAAGAGCTTGAAAAGATGTTACCTAAGGAAGTAAATTCAGAAGGAGAGATGGAGACGATGCTAAAAATACAAGAGGTTGATCAAGAATCCTAGGTCACAAGCAAGATTCTTTTTATGAAAAATGGGATTTATTCGAGAGAACTCCCTCAAAATAAGAGGAGATATTATAGGATACAGGGAGTTCATTTTGTTTTAATTAAATAAGTCCTTTTCACAAGAAATTCTAATGGAAAATTGTTAAGATGAGTAGAATAGACTGAAGATGAGAGAATACTACATTAAATGCATCATAGAATATCTGGGGGGAATTTTTATACAAAGACCATAGCCATAAAGATAAGTGAGGTAGGATATTTCTAGCTTACTTTGTTTGCAAATTGTTATCAGCTGGTTAAAAAATGTCAATCCTGCCAATATTATATGGGGATGAGAAGAAATACAACCATGCCCCTTAGCCCTATAATCATGGATGAACCTTTTGCTCAATGGGGTCTTGACTTCATTGGAATGATAAATCTAGTGTCCAGTATGGGTCACAAATGGATATTAACTGCCACAGACTATTTTACCAGATGGATCGAGGCAGTCCCACTTAAGGAAGCAACAAAGAATGTGATCTTAGATTTTCTAGGGAATATCACTACTCACTTTGGTGCTCCTCACACCATAATTTCAAGTAATGCTAAAGCATTCTAAGGGTCTAAAGTATCTAACTTTGCCTTGAAACATGGAATATATCTAAAAATTTCATCTAACTATTACCCTCAGGGTAATGGTCTAGTAGAATCAACCAACAAGAACTTGATAAGACTCATCAAAAGAGTAAGGGTTGATCATCACAAAGAATGGCATAAAGTGCTTAATCTAACACTATGGGCTGATAGAATCATGCCTAAGTAGGTGATCAAAATGTCTCCATATGAATTGGTATATGGAAAGTCTACTGTGATTCCCTTAAGCTTGGAAATCCCCACTCTCCAGCTGATCAAACAAATTGAAATTGAAGAAAATGGCCCCATGCAGGTCAGACTCACAAAACTTTTAGATGTTCAGGAGAAGAGGGATACAACCCATGATTCATTGATCAAGCATCAGAGAATGGTTAAGAACTATTTTGATAAAAGGACTTCAAATCATAATTTTGAAGTAGGTTCAATTGTTTTGAAATGGGATGTGAGGGCCACCAAGCCGGGTCAGCATACCAAATTTGAAGCATTATGGACTGGCCCATATAGAATTTGCATGTGCAAGCAGAAGAATTCATTTGAGCTAGAATTGATGGAAGGAGAACCTAAAGAGATTCTTATAAATGGAATCTATTTGAAGCATTTCAATTAAGCTAGGTCTAATGTGTTATAGTTAAATAATTTCCCTTTCTCACATTGTTTTTCATTATTTTCCTGCTTTTCTTTTAATAAGTGTTTTAAACACATGTCGATGGCTCTTTTAAAGCTAAAAATTTTGCAATTTTGATCTAGTAGAAGGTGAAGTTTTCTTTTTGAGCAGGCTCAAAAGTCTTGGGGGTCACCAATAACTGTAAAGTAAAATTTTACTCTACGTTGCATTCAAATTTTTCAGTCATGCACTGTAGTTTTGGTTCCCGCATACCTTAATCATGGTAGCAGAGTTTTGGAGCAGAGTGTGGGTTTCTTTTCCATCTAAATGTTGAAGTGTAGCAGAGGCTACCAAGTGGCATTGTTGAGCACGAGTTCTTTTTTCCCCTTTTTGTTTCCTTCATTTCATTTTTGCCTAAATGTTGAATTTGAGCAGAAGCTGCCAAGTGTCACTTTATGAAACATGGAACCAACTAGCTGGCATCATCTGAGACACTTTTCATAGCTTTTAAGAAGGCCATGGAAGGCACCATGTATCCAGTAGTAGCTAAGCAGATGGCACCATGTGTCGGCATCCACATCTCAGATTGGCACTCGTGTTTCATCTATTTTTTGGTGAAAGGGTTTCAATAAGCTAAGTAGCAGGGAGCAGTGGAAAGTACCAGGTGGCAGTCATAGAAGGCCCTAGACTACCTTTTTTAGAGGAGAGTGGAAGTCACCACGTGTTGACATCTGAGAGATAGTGGGTTCAATACTTTGGTTCAATTCCTGGGTTCAATGCTTTGGTTCAACATTTTGGTTCAATACCTCGGTTAACATGTAAATGGTGCATAGTGTTGAACTGTTTAACCATTAAACCATTTTGGTTCATTAGGTAGTTCAAGGGAGTGTTCTAAAAACCAAAGGGGTCAAGTACCTTTTTGAAGGGTAGTAGGGTGTTTGTTTCATTTTGTTTAAGTGCTGAAGAGTAGGGTAGGCCACCAAGTGTCACTATCTAAGCCCCTTTCCACTCCATTCCCAAAAGAAGTGGAAGATGCCACACACCCCTAGTACAAAAAATGGAAGATTCCACATATCTTCCCAGGAATGGTGGAGGCTGCCACGTGTCAACTTCTGAGAGATCATCTTCAAGCTTCACTTCTGAATAAAGATTGTGGTGGGTCTCAGGTGTTATTTCAAAGGTCTATGGAAGTGCCAAGTGTCACCAAGCGAAGATGACCACATGCATCCATTCTTTTTTTAGTTGATCAGGAAAGGAACATGGTGAGTTTTATTTTGTTAAAACTACTAAGTATCAAAGAAGTGGATTGTGATAGGTGTTGAAGGTGAAGTGTTACTGAGCAAGATATAGAGAAGGTAGAAAGTGCCAAGTGTCATTCTCTAGTGCCTTTTAAGCAATAAGGAAAATTTCAAGAAATTAACTAAGTGTCCTCTCCCATTTAAACAGAATAGAGTGTTCCATGTATTTGTTACAGCAAAGTGAGATGGAGGGAAACTTGGTAAGAGTTATTCTTGGTAGATGGAATAGTTCATCGAGTAGATTTTTGGGGCCTGCAAGCATTAAAAGGGCCATCTATTTGTCCCCTGTAAGTAGAGAAAAATGGATAGTTGCGTGGATAAGCAGGTGATGGAATGAGGAAATTTAGGTGTGGGAGGAGGTACTAGACATGAATCACCATACCGTAGTTAGGGCAGCCATCCCACCCCAGCATGGCCTTTCTTGATAAGACTAGGACACATCTAAGGCATTAAATGCACTGAAGACTACACTATTTTATCTATAAAATTTGGGGCTATGAAAGAGGACAAAATGTATAGGGAAGAGAGGATGATATAGTTTTAGACTTTCTAGAGTTTTTGGACCAAGTAGTATCATTTACTTTTGTCTCATTTTCTTGAGTTGTAAAGTTGATATAACTATGCATGTTTTTATGCCTTTTATATGGCTGAATGAATTAAGAAGATTGAACTCTATGCCTTTGTTTATATTATTTGTGTCATTTGTAAAAGTATTCTATACTGTAGATTTTCTAGAGTTGTGATTAGGAATGTCATTTGCTTTTGTCTCATTTTATTAAATCGAAAGTTTTACATAACTGTACGTGTTTTTGTGCCTCTTATGTGATTGGAAGATTCTTACAAGAAGATTGAACTATATGCCTTGGTTGACATTTTCTATGTCTTAGCAAAAGAAGGCTCTGTTATGAGCCTCTATTTTTATTGTTTCAATCTTTTACATTGATCATGCACTTGTTTGCTCTTAAATGTGAATGAGTCTTACATATAGTCTCACTGTGCTCAAAATTAGGATAAAATTACACTCAGGTGCATCACCATAGTTAGGTTTCAATTCCTGCATTTGCATTTCTATTTAATTTTCTACCCTTTTCCCCCACACTTGATATAAAAGAAGATACCAACTTCTCTAAAATTTGGAGGTTGTTTCAAGCCGCAACATTCCATAGCTTGAAACTTCCCATTGTTGTTGATTAGAATCAAGTGCAATTTTAAGCATCAACAAGACTCAACCCCAATAAATGTATTTTTTGAGGTTCTTTCTAGAAAGCTCCTTGGTTTTATCATGTCTCTTCAAGGAATTGAAGTATACCCTACCAGAGTTAGAGTAATTTCAAGATGCCACCTCTATCACACCTTACAAAACTCTGCAATTTTCAAGGGAAGCTACAATCAATCCATTGGTTCATCTCTCTGTTATTTGATAGATGTCAACCTTTTCACCATTTCTTTAGGAAAAATACATCTTTTAAGTAGACTAAAGATACCAACAAGATTTTGACTCACTCAAATAATACTTTCTTTGTCCACCTATCTTGACCCCTCCTAAAGAGGATCAACCCTTATATATTTACATCTCAACCACTGAACATTCCCTAGGGGCAATGCTTGCTCACCATGATAAACTAAACAAAGAGAAAGTTGTCTACTATATAAGTCAAATGATTATAGAGTATGAGATTAGGTATACCCATCCTAAGAAAATTTTCCTCATCCTCATCTTTATGGATTTTAAACTTTACCATTACCTTATTAACCACAAAACCTACATCATCACTAACATTGACCCACTCAAGTACATGCATTCTAAACCATATGAAAACTAGCATATGGATAAATGGCTTATGTTCTTAGCTGAGTTTAAACTTGAGTTATTTAAATAAAATTCAATTAAATGGAAAGTGATTGTTGATCAATTAGTTGAAGCTTCTTTACTAGATAACCAATCTCTTCCTTTTAAATTTCTGGATGAGTCCATTATGACTCTTTCTCAAGAAGATCCCACCTACCAAATGACCATGTTCTTCAATGACTCCAAATGCTAGAATGGTGGGGGTGATATAGTTATTATCATTACCCTAGATGGTGAAACTCTTCCCCTTTCCTTTAAAATTAACTTTTAATGCACCAATAATGTGGTTGAGTATGAAGCCCTAGTTATATGTATCCAAACTGCTATACCCTTGGGAGTCAAGACAATCATTGTTTCTGAAGATTCCCAACTTGTTGTCAACTAAGTTAATGAATCTTACCAATGTAAGAATGATGTCTTACTAAAGTACAAACACTTAATAGATATACTCTTAGAATCATTTGTTCATTACCTTATCTAATCAATTCTATGATCTACCAACATGTTCATGGATACCATGGTTTCCCTTGCTTCCCAAATCCCATCTCAACCTTCAAAATATAAAATATTTATTACCATACATCATTTTATGACCCCATATTATATACATTCCAAACTTCCTACCATCTAAAATGTAGATCAATCTCCATCAGACATATGGTATGAACAAACTTTTGATTACCTTGACCACTATATCATTCCTCCCAACCTCTCTCAAAATGCCCAAAGAGAATTTGTTTAGAGTACCTCTCATTACACCATATTAGGGGGAATCCTTTACAAATGTGGATTTGATGACCTTGTTCTTCCTTGTCTTCTCAATCATGAAGCTTCCCATGCCATCAAGGAAACACATGACATAATCTATGGTGGAAATTTTAGTGGTTTAGTTGTCTCTAAATGTATCTTTTGCCTTGGATACTATTGTCCCACACTCAACCAATACTATTGTGATTATGTAAAGAAGTGTGTTAAGTGTTAACAACACACTAATTTACACCATGCACCTACCCATGGCCTCCAAGTATCCAAATACTTTTTTCTATTCTCATAATGGGGATTAGATCTAATTGGGTAAATCAATGCTCATTCTTCACAATGCCACTAATCCATCATCACCACAATAAAATACCATGTGGGTGGAAGCCACTCCTCTCATCTCCACCAAAGTTGAAAAAATTATTGACTTCATCAAGCATCACATCATCTATCATTTTGGTGTTCCCCATAAGATCATCACTGATAGTGGTAAATATTTCAATAATAAGAAAGTCCAAAGTCTCTATAATGCATTTGGCATCAAGTTAAGATTTTACTCACCCTACCATCCATAATAAAATAGATAGGTAGAAGCCTTTAACAAAACTCTTAACAAAATACTGACGAAAGTAGTTAGTGCTTCAGGTTAGGATTGGCACTTACACATTATTTTCACTTTATGGGCCTATCACACTAGCATTCAAACCTCTATAGGTGTTACCCATTTCTCTCTAGTCTTTGGAGTAGATGAAATCTTGCCTCATGAATTACAGATTCCCTCTCTTCACATATATTTGTAGGAGATCATTTTTGAAAATGAATATCATCATGAAAATTTAGCATGCCTTGAGCTACTTGATGAGCATCACCTTGAAACACTTAACCATATTCATGTCTATCAAGAAAGAATCAAGAGTGCTTGTAAAAAACACCTAAAAGAATGATAATTCAATATCAAAGATCTTATCTTAAAGGAAAACCAAAATGTAACCAATATGGAGAAAAGCAAAAGAGGAAATTTTACTTTTAATTGGATTGGACCCTACATTATCACCCATAACTATGGATCAAGAGATTACCATTTATCCTCTCTCAAAGGAAAAATAAAACCTAAGCCTCTCAATACTTCCCATATGCATCCTATCTTTTTTTAAAAGAGGGATCAAACTCACTTTCTTGTCTAACTTAATCTTGTCCCTTGATTTATAAGATTTTCACCTTCACCTACCTATCCCTCTCCCTTTAAGGAAAATCTATTACAACATAGAACCATGTGATTAATTATCATAGTCATACATTAATCATAAATATCAGTACCATGGCTCTACCCATGACATGGTTCTCATGAATATTTTTTATCTCCAATCAGATAGAATCCCATGATCATTTGTCTCTCAAAACCACCCCTTTCACCTATTGTTAACCTTTTTATGCTAATTTTTTTAACCTCATAAGGGTAAACCTATAAGCCTAATTAGACTTGTCCATGTCTAAAACTTAGCATATCAAAATAATTTAGGATACCAAAATATTACATGGGTCATATCTCTCTAGCATAGCAGACTACTCCTTTGAAAGATAGCTCCCCAAAACAAAAAAATAAATTGCTTAAAAAGATAGACTACTACATTGAAAGATATCTACCAAAATAAATAAATCCAAATTTAGATTACTCCCTTGAAGGATGGCTAAGTCAAATGGGTCAAAAGAAATCATTTGAAGCTTCCCACATCAATCAAATTCACAACCCATCAAAAACAAAAGCAATAAACAAAAGACCATATATAAAAATTAGAATAAGTTATCCCAAGAAATTGATAATCAGTTATCACATCTAGCATTAGTAGACTTCCCACATTGATTAGTCTACACCTAGTATTATGACATGGAATTATCTAATTTGGTTCTTAGGTCACCTATAGAAGGGGAAAACTAACCCACATAAGATTACCTTACCTATCCACCCGTTTGCCTTTGACCTACCACCTATCTTCCCTTTATACCATATTTTAATCAAGGGATTATGAGCATAGTTGACACAATGTGGTCATGATACCTTTTTTTATCAACCAAAACATGCTAATACAACTCATTCAAAAGGCTTAGTTTCCTTAAGCCAATCTAACTTCAGATTTGTTAGGTCCTTAACAATGAAAAAACATTATGCTTTTTCTTTAATCTCTTATCATTGGTTCATGTAGACATGCATCTCATGATTCTTATTTATTTTTCCTACATTTAGTTTGTTATATGCTTACTTTATGTATTTTAATCACATCTTTACCCATAATCACATTACATCTCCCATAATCATAAACAACAAACATCAATGATGAACATAACATTTTGAACCATATCCATAAACCACATCATATATCTATCTATGATCAAAACATCATGAACCACATCATACATCATCTACCTATCATGTGTATTATCTTATCCATGAACCATCAAACATCATATAAATTTCATATCATAAACCCCATTAATAACCCTGATTAAAACATTTCATTCATCATATCCATAAAAAAAATCACCATGATCACAACATCATATGAAATCAAACCATCCATAATCATAAGCATCATATATAAGAACAAAATAAAAACATCATCCAACCTCATCACATGCCTAAGCTAAAGAGTCCACATCTCATAAGTGAAAAGCATGAATTATGAAACATGAAAATACATCATATATATATAATCATCAACATCACCATATACATCATGTCATCAAAATAATAAATTTAATAATGTATAAAATCTCTCTCATATCATCTCGCATCCTTAGCACATAAGCTGGTATCAAAATCATGTAAATACAATATATCAGATATCATGACCCTAGGAAACCACTACAACTGGCCCCTCCTTCTCCTCCACCTACATTACCACCAAGTATTGGTCCTCCTAAACTACCCCTTGTCCACCCAATATAGAGAACCACTATCTTAAATTCACCATAGATGCCCCACCTAATAAACTATCCCTGTACTCCCCCCATATTAGTTTTTCTAGACACTATGCTAGCACTATAACATCATATCACCTCAGCTCTTTAATCATAGCTAAAAACTGTGTCATATGAATCATATTAGGTGGTCTTCCTTCTAGTGTTTCTAAATCTCCTGCCATCGACCTTAGTGTATCCCTCTCCTTAGTCACTAAACCAAGGGAGGTCCTCACCTAATCTCACTCTTTTATAAAGGTGTCAACGTGACCCTATAAAGTAAAAATTTGGTCATATAAAGTGGCCACCTATCCCTATAACCCTATGATATGAGCCTATGTAGCTATTATTTCTATCATTGCCTATCCATCTTAACCACCATCCTATACCTATGCCCTAGGTAGACCCACATCCATGGGCTATCAGCCCCTATCATCCCATCCAAAATTGACTATTACATATAAGTTTTGAAACCATCTTACATATCCATCAACAAAACTAGCATCATTTATTACTACTTTGGCTAGTAGTTCCTTATGTTCTAGTACTACATCTTATGGTTATATATCTAGAAGTATAAACTCCACATCCTCTCTCCTATGCCTATAAGAAGGAGCCAAAATCCCCTACACGAGGTTAAACTACCTTCAAACTCAATCAAAGGGGATAAGCTCTATCTCCCCCTCTCTCCTCCCATAGATCCACCTCCATCTCTATAAAGATAAAGTGTGGTAAATATAGTGGGTCCACCTAGGCTAGCCCAAATATGGTATCCAAATCACATCACCCACAACCAAACCCTCCAATGCATCTCCAAACTAGTCAATGTCTCTAGTACCACCATTGACCCTTATCAATGCATAGTCTCCCCTCCATCACAAGAATCCCACTATGAATTATACCTCAATATATCACTCTCATGGTATCTATAGTGGCTTTAATACCCTAATGTGCTCATATCCCCAAAAATGAAGCACAAACCCAACACGGATCCCATATCACTGGTGAGCTTAGAATCCCCATAGCTCCCTATAAATCTAGACTAACAAAATAGGTGCCTAACCAAACACTGTCCTACCTAAAAGTATCTCTACAAACACTCTCAATAATATATAGTTAAATTGACCACTATTCAAATCAAGGAATAAAAAATAAGACACCACCACCATCATCATAGTCATCAAACATTAGTCCCTTAGAGCCTTTTAGTATAATGGCCTATATCTAAAGCTATTAGAATGCCACCTAGCATGGACCCAATCCTCACCATGTAACAATTCCATATGGTAATCCCTCTCCTTACTCTCAATATGGTAAATCATCTCCCCTAGAATGGGTAGCCATGTAATCCTATGCACATCCTCTAGTAGGATGCTCATCTCTCCTATTGGAAATAAAAATGTGTTTGTGGTCAGGTCCCATCTCTTAATGAGGGCCATAATCATAGCCACATCTTGTGGTAGATGTTGATAGTGAACCATGGCTCCAAGTAAAACCTCTTCCACAACCATCCCATTAGGGATATCTACAAAGATCTTATGAACTTGATCCCTTATCTAGATCTAGTCTCATTTTTACAAAATAATCAACGTAGCTTACATTGTTCATTTTCAATCATTCTACCTAGACCCACCTAGACCCACCTAACACCAAATTTTTTTATCAACCTAAAACCACCAACATCCACTTATTTCAATACCTACCTTAACATATCAAACCAAACACATTATGTTTATACCAAACAACACCTAACTCTAAACCTGAAAAATTTTCCTACAACCTAACTAAATCAATCAAAACCAACACCTTGCTATATAACAACCTTTTCAAAAACATTAATCATTTTAACATGCCATATCATAAACCTACACCTAGGTATTTTAGATACCCCTAATCCCTTTTCAAAATTTTAAAACATTTTGTCATCTCTTCCTATTTGAACCTCACCTTCCCTAAATAATTGACCATCGACAATCCTTACAACCATTGATGGTGAAGTGTTGTTTTCTCCTTTGATGGTTGACCATCGATAGTCATGTCTAACCATCAAAAGTTGGGTCTAACCACTGATGGTCACTATGTGTGACCATTTATGGAAAAATTCTTAACCCACCTCTTACAAAACAAACCAAAAACAATAGATTTAACAAAATAACTACCTAAATCTTATCCAATCTCCTACCCTCAACCCATAAACTCTTCCAATTTAAAAATTAACCAATTCAATTTTCCTAATTTGAATAAAATGTAAACCTATGGAAACCCCATAAAACCATATCAAATCAACCACAAAGTAGTCAAATGTAATTAAATAATAGACCTAATCAATTAACTAATAATTTCAAAACATCACCTATCTCATTCCTCAATCACTATCAAGGTCAAAGCTTGCATCTTGCTGCTCAAGCACATCTTCATATACCCTACATTGTGGTCCCTACTGATCACCTTAACACACATGCTCAACTAATTGACAAATGACACCTCAACTACACACTCAATCAAACAATATCTAAGTAAGGTGATAAATCAACCAAATCACTAGAGCACAAAACATGAAGTTCAAACTTGTCAAAAAGTGAAAATGATTTTTGTTTCTCATTTTTTATCCATGGATTTTTAAGGTTTCCCCCTAACCATAAATGGTCAAGGTAGCCATCGATGGTCAACTGTGGGAACCCTTGATTATCGATGGCCCACACTTTTTCATTTTAGGCACTTATACCTAAATGCCAAATTTTGGAGATCGCCTAATCTCCCCCATACAAAACCATGAAATTTTTTAAGATCACCCTTTTATGAAAAACCATTAGACCACATCCACCTCAATGTTGGTCATTTTTGACCCGAACTATTTGCATGTTTTGTGATGACTTTGCATTAGTATTTTTGACTACACCAACCAACCTTGCCATGTTGACCATTTGAATTTTCACCACCTCATACACAACCAAACCATTTATGTTTTTCAAGGGAACACTTCATACCTTAGATACCTAAAAAAACACTAACCCTATCTATAGACTTATAGAGTAACCTAATCAACTATGACCAATGTTGTAGACTGGTTACCCTATCACTTTTATAACCAACCTTATTTTTACCAACATTAGTAACTTTAGTCCTTGTGTGATCTTGAATATCACACTTAGTCATATTTTTTATGCATGTTTGCATTTCAAATACCCAATCCCTTTGTCACCAAATTTATGACTCATCATATACCGCATATAAAACCCAGACTCAATTTTAGGTTCACCTCATTGATTCCTGATTTGAGAGGGAACAACTCCTCCCATACTCAGGGTAATCAGAAATTTGACCAATAATAAATTTTTGTTTTTTACCTTGTTAAATCAAATCCACATAAATAAAAAGTGGAAAAATGTAGACATTAAAAACTTAACATGATAGTACTAGTTATCAAAATGCCTTAAGACCCCTACTAGACCTTGAGTCTAATTGACCACCTATTTAGCTAACTTATCAACCTACTAATTTAAAACTTTATCCAACCTCTTTTAACTTAATTTTACCCTTTTTCCCTTAGACACTGATTGTTGATGGTCAAATTAGTTTTTGATGATTATCCAGATCATTGATGGTCAGGTCCTTACTTTCTTAACACATCACCAGCTATGTATAAGATAATGAGGCAAAATTTAATATGTTTACCTTATATAGTGCTAACAAAATTCTAATCATCTTGATCAAAAACCTCACCCTTTAGGGAACCTTCTATCCTCTATCTCTATTTGTCTATAAAATGAGGGGAGTAGGAGGTGAAAGGGATCCATGTTCAAGCTATAAAATCTTCTTGCACATAAGTATTTAAGCTTGTTAGCAACTAGTCTTCCTTCAGCAACTCAACACCAACAAAAGAGACCTAAACCTTTATAAAATTTTATTTTGAGGCCAAAGTATTATTACTCTATCAAAATTTCATTATCCTTTCACCATCGACCATATAGAAAGCTATAAGTATATTCTACTTGTTCTTTATTATTTTGGATTTCAAACCTCCTAATCTGATTAGACCTATTTATACCTTATTTCATCTCCACTAAATCCTTAATATAACCATTATTTGAACACCTACCTATTCTAAAACTCTTTTCTAAATACCTTTAAAAATCCATAGGCAATGACTAATGGTTAGTACAACCACTGACGATCATCCCTAGTCATTGATCATTACCCAAGTATCAATAGTCAACCTAACCATTGACGGTTCACCCAACTACTGATGGTCATTTTGGTAGAAAATAACAAGTTATTTTTAACCTCTTAACCCCATCCAAACCTAACTTTTTTTATTCCTAGCTGTCCATAGACCCTTTTCTAATTTTTAAACATGACTTTACCCACCTTAACATGAGTATTGACCTATTTTTGCTATATTTAATCATTTTATTTAACAAAAATTCTACTTTCTTGTTGTATTATATTTCATTTACTTTATGCAAGTATCTTACTTTATCATTTCCAACTTGATTTTTATCTAGAGTGGATTGATATCCTCCTAACAAGCATATGTTTCTTGGATCTAGCTTATGCTAGGTAGTCCACTTAACTATCTTGCTAACAATCCCTTTTATTATTGATTTATTATTTACATGTTATTCCTTCCTAGCCAAAGATTAGTTATCTATCTTCATCTAGATTATGTGTGCATGACCAATCAAGTATTTATACCACACTCTTATTACTAGTTTCTTATATTCTTCCAAATTAAGAAATGAGTGGATACTAATAGAAACACACACCACAAATAGAGGTACTATTGATGAGAATGGGTATAGGTGAGGGTGATAGTGCAGGATAAACCAAAAACCATTTATGGACATAAATAATATATAGAGACACCTCTTAGGAGAGGGTCATGACATGTATGAGTAGTGACTCCTAGTGTTTCACTAGTATAGAGGCAATGGATGAAAGAGGTAGTCATGGGATGAGTAGACAGAGAGACTATGCTTGGTGGATGAGTAGATGGGGATATAATTGTTGGTGAAACTAATGCGAGTGAGAATTATTATAATTTTGATTTAAGATTTGATATATGAAACTAATTGCATGTGGTTATGGTAGACAAATAGATTTTGAGTTATATACATGATCTAATATCTATCTAGTTTTAGTTTTGTAGATCCTATAATGGAGGAGATCAGATGGGGATCATTGTTCATGAATGTTTACTATGATAATTTGGATGGCATGATCATAACATACGACCCCACCATTCTATATGTTCATATGGTACCATCTACCCTAGCCTAGGCAAGTTGGTTTAGATTAGTGGGGGAGGCCACAAGGTAGTTGTAAAAATGTGGGGATGGATTACATATACCATTAGGAGTGGGAGAGGGAGAGGTAAAGGCTTAGCATTTATTCACTTAGAAGAGATTAACTCATATGGATACCATGATCTAGCTTGGATAGGTGCAGGCCTAGGTAGCCAATTTATAGGTATAGGTAGTTGGTTTGAGATCCTATACTACCTCAGTACAACATACCATCCAAAAGGGACAATCCTATGCATATATGGGAAATGTGGCTAGGCCAAAGGATAGGCAAGATGGAGACCAACCTTAGAGATGAAGCTATTTTGTATTTTATACTTTGTATTTCATAAAACATGTGATATATAGATATTGAATTTGATAGTTAGATTTGATCTCATGAGTTGTATTTGGTTTTGGATGTTGATGCATGGATATATTTATTTCTATCACATGTATTTAGATTGTGTTGTATATGTTATGGGAGGTATATTTGAGTGTTTTATTTTCTAGCATTATGTGATACACATGCATGGTTAAAAATAAATAGGTAAACAATGATACGCAAAAGTATAAATAATAAAAAATAAATGTACTACACACTATATCATGATGGGAAATATGTAATAATAAAATATGACTAAATATAATAAACTAAAGATGGTAAAAAAGGATAAAAAAGCATTTTTAAACCATGAAACATAATTGCACTGAATTAAAATAAGTAAAATCACACTATATCACGTTGGGCAGTATGAAAATAATGTAATGAAATGGAAGGCACATACAAATCAAATGGTATAAAAACAAAAACAATTAAGTCAATCAATCATATTAAATCATGTTGGGATGTATAAAAGAGAAATCAAATTTGTAAAAATGAACTTATATTGATCTCACTAATTCAAGCTAGGAAGTATGAAAAACTTAAGAAAATCATTGTATTCTTACATGCAATCAGAAAATAAGAAGGTAAAAGTGAAATATCAATAAATTAATCACAAAACATACTATATCAAGATGGAAAGTATGTCAATGATGTGTAACACATAATCAATGACTATGTATTTTGAATTTGTTATTATGATGTGGATATTGGAAAATTTTGTGAGGAAGTCCTGGTCCTATCCATGGTCTTACACTACAACTCACAAAGGGAACACAAATGATGTGGAAAAAATTATGAATTATTTTAAATAGGTAATGTTGGTAATGTTGTAATTTGTGGGGAGGGCCTAGTCCTATCCATGGTCTTACACTATAACTCACAAATGAAATCCCTAGGGGTAGTGATCAATAAAAAATTAATATTTCTCAAGGGTAAATATTAGGATTATTTTAAATGAAATAGGGAATGTAAAAATCACAATGTAGGCATCTATGAGAAGACCTTAGGAAACATGGGCACACTGAGGACACACAAAAGACATTAAGTAGCTAGTATCCATCAATATTCAAAGGATAACCATTCTTAGTAAGCACAAATCTATATATATAAATAAGATACTAAGATCAAGTTGTGTTGGTTGTTTGAAAATAAAATTAAAATGGACCTACCTTCCCATAATATGTTCCTTGTTCCTTAATACCTCTTAGAGAGTTATCGGTCTACTGTGAAGATTGGGTAATTGTGTGATAAAGTAGGTGCCACTGAGATATTTTTATTCTCCTTTCCCAATATATTGGCCTATTACACCGAGATGGACCTTGAATCTATCATGATTCCAACTATGGATTTTTATCTTCAATTATAAAAAGGATATGTGCTTTGAATCATGTCTTTTAGTGTGATTTGACTTTAAAAAATTTGAATGTTGCCTTTTGTTAAAATGATTTGTATTTTTAAGTTTTTATGGATTTTTATATTCATCCTCTATATGGACTTGGAATAACCAACATGAGGGATAAAGTGCTACACATGAATTAGCCTTAGAATTTGAATTGAAGTTGAGTATCCAAGGCATGATGGACTAAAAAACATAGGATTACCTATGAAATAGTATGTTATCTCAAGTTTCAACCATGCATATGCTTAGTTTATGAAAGGAAATATTATGGTAATAAAGGTAGATCCAAAGTGGAACAATAAAATATAAAATGACAATGAAATGATTTTTTTGATAACTGATCACATGGTAAATAAGGATTACTAAGGGGAGCAATGTTTGTATAACCAATTCACAATAATAATTATCCACATTATGGATATAAGGTAGAAAAGAATCATGAGAAAAGAATAAAACATCCATGGAAATAAATGAGCTCATAAAGAGAAGCATGTAATCATGAAAATAATCCATAAGAGATCATAAGGAAATAAAAATGACACCATAGACAACATATAATGTAAAATATAAAGAGCCATATGAGTTAGATAAATGAAATAGCAATTTGAGACAGAGTCAAATGATATATAAAGTAGATAAATATAAAAGTGGAGCACATGTCTAACCCAAAAATTAAAGAACACCATGTTGTGTTCATAAGTACTAGTAAATCTATCCACAAACAATATCCATAACATATGAGAGATCTGTATGAAACTAGACACTAATTTTAGTGAGGGTTTCATTAATCTTCAATGATAACTAGGAAAATACCTCTTATCGAATCTCCTTGACAAAAAATGTAGGCATGATTGAAGGATCATTCTCATGAGGGCCATAATGAATAAGATACTCAATAAAAGGAATAGAAATAGTATATATGGGATAAGAATGAGCCACCAGTGGAGAATAGACCATAGGTGAAGGGGGATCCACAGGTAGAGGAATTGCAAGTGGATAAGGGATCATAGGTGGATAAACTACAGGGTAAGAAGGGACTATGAGGGAATAAGGGGGAACCTTATTTTATGGATGACCTATGGGATCAGGTGTAAGAATGGCCATAAGGTGATCCTAAAGATTCTTTTAAAGGATGTGGAAATGATAAGTATGATGGATGTTGAACTGATGCCATAGATAATATACCTCTCCATATTTGGGAATATACTTGAGTAATAACTTGGGAGGAGGTATAGTATTTTTTATAGCATGAAGAAGAGTAGGAAAAAATGTGTAGATATATTGTTGAAGCTTTTGAAAATGAGTGGAGGAATGATTATCTATGTCATGTAAGCAATAAATATGCTTATTAGTAGACTTTGTGGGTGTACTAATAGAGGGAGTGGAAGTAGAAGCCAAGGAAAGTTGGTATAGTTCATAGTATTTTGTCTAATGAATGACAAATTTATGAATGTATTAGTATGGTTGATCATCCCACTAGGTAGGTAGGGGACAAATCTATGGTAAAGGAAGCAAGACATCACTAAGGATACGTAGGGCTAGTGAAGAGATTGGGTGAGGATCATCTAAAGGAGAAATTTAATCAGAAGAAGGAAGAGACTCATCTAAGGGTATAGTAGGAATATGATCTAGACTAGGATAAACTAAGGTAGGAGTGGGATGCAAAGAGGGATTAAGTATAGTCAAAATAATCTCTAATGGAATTAGGCTATAAGGATCTTGGTGTTTAGTAAAGCAATAGGGGCCAATCATAACATGATCCATAATCATGATCTTAAGAGGTTCTTCAAAAATTAGATGTGTGATGTGTGAATTCACCATCTCTACCCTAAAAATGAGAGGAATAATTCTAAAATTATGGACTATATAAGATGGAATGTGATAATATGAATGGAAAGAGTGAAAAAAATAAGAATGATAATGAAGGATCTCTACATATGTAGCCTAAACAAGACATCATAATAATGGATAATCTAAAGTGTAACCATCATCATAGTCAGGTGTATTAATATTAATGACACAAGTAGTTATGAATTTCTCATCATAGGTGGCATAATGTATATAATGTTGAGTCATAGTTAAAACTACAGGTATATCATCACTAGGTAGTTGATGAGAACATGGATTTAAAGATGGTGGAAGTTGGGAAATGAGTTGAGGAGAGAGATTTTAAAGTTTTAATCTTGAGTTTGATCTCAAATATATCATCATCATTAAAATCTAAGAGGTTATGTGGTATATTCACAATAATTTTAGGGTGACCATGATAACCTAGTGTAGAGTCAATAGGGAAATTAAAACATTGAGATTCATAGAATGGAACACTCAATAAGGGTTCAAAGGTTGGGATTTTGAATACACCAAAATATTGGAATTGTTAAAAATTCTAAGGGTTAGAGTTTTCTTGAATCATATAGATAGCACCATTATGAGGAAAATTGACACATTGGTAGGTAGAAGAAGTGAAAGCCCTCATGCAATGAGTCCATGGCCTTCCAATCAAGATATTGTAGGAAAGAGTAAAATTGAAGATTATAACATTCATTTAAATATTTATAGGTGATATGGTAATAGGGATCCACACATAATCTAAAGGAGTAATTTATCTATGATCATAACCTTGACACGTGCTATGTTTGGACTTAATATTAAAATCAAATTATCAAAGGTTTTAATGAGTTTGAGAGAGGAAACACAAGTACTTGGACCCTTGTCAACCAAAGGATGATTTAATTTAATATCACCAATTTATATTCTTATAAAGAGAGGAAGATCATTTGCATGAATTAAAATCTCTTCTAAGATCATATAATCATTAGGAAATTTGAGAGATAGATATGTGTCCATTGTTTCATCAATGTGTAAAGACATCTATTCACATTATTTGAAGATGCTATCTTCTAACCCAAATAAAGTAGATTCACATCTTGATAAATGAGGATAGGGGATGTTCATTTCAAATTGAACTATACATAAGGCATTTTTGATGATGTGAAGAAGTTTGCATGAGTTTGAGAAAGGGAATTTGAGATGGGAGATTGGTAAACTCCATGATAAGGTCCAATTAATCATAACCCATAAGTGGACTAATTATAGAGGTGCATAATATTGAATTAAATCTTGGGAAGGAGAATTAAAAGTTTATGTAACTTTGTGTTGATAGGACATAGTTGGTTTTCTTTGATGACAAATTGGTTGATTATCTTGAGAGGATGGGGTAGCTGATTTAGGTTTATCTTGGGATTGATTGGAACAAGTGATATTATAAGGTTGAATTTTTTTGTTTATGGGTAAAGAGGTTATGGAAATTTTATAAATAATATGAGAGGTATTATCTGATGGAGGTGATGGAATTTATTCTTAGAAAGAGATGAGGTCCTATTGCCCCAACTCTATTAGGTGAGTTGGGGAAGAATATTATATAACACAAAAAATTTGAGATGATTGGTGCATATTATGAGAATCAATGAAATAAACTACCCTTCACATATTATTCATATTTACCACATTCTCTTTTAGAGTTTGGTCTACAATATTTTCAATGTTATTTTAGGAAAGAGTAGGATTATCATTATTGTCTTGATGGTTTGGAAGAGGGTCTTCATAAATGGCCAGATAATCATTATGTTAAAGTATAAGATGAATTAGAGGGGGGTGAATCAATCAACAAATATTTCAATTTTATATCACTTATCATTCATTCATTGACATTCATGAATCAACACAACAAGCATATGCAACTAGATTACCATCAAAGAAAGGAGACCACATACAAAGCATGAATAAAATAAGCACATCATAACATAAAATATAATATGGGAAACCCCCATGGGGAATAAAAACCACTCTCAATCCTTCAAAGACATGTAATACTTGTATTATAAGGTATTACAAACATGTGATTTTAGTGGAACACCCATTCCATAAGGAACACCTACCCCTAAGATAGTCAAGTCCTTCTACCCAAAATTTAGTGAAAAACCTACTTCAAAAGGAACACCTTCCCCTAGGATGGTCAAGTCATTTTGAACTAAATTTAGTTTAAAAAATATTTCATAAAGAGCACCTACCCCTAGGATGGTCAAGTCCTTCTGACCTAGATGTTGAGTACCATCCCAACACCTATGATATGAACATCTCCAAATTTAAACTAATGTATTTAGCACTTGATGATGGAAATCTAATTTTATAACCCTTGAAAAACACCCTCTCTATCTCATACAATCCTTTCACATAGGAATTCCATAATCTCTCTTCCTCTTCACTCAAATTTCCCTCATATACTCACTTAGACTTGCAAATCCTTATTTTATTCACTTCTCTCCCCAATATTCTAACCTACAAGATAATTGTTCTGACATCATAAATATGACCTATAGGTCATGTACATATTTATCAGCCATCTCTTCTCTATAACCCATCCACTATGTATAAACCTTTTCTTCTTTCCTTCACTCTGCAACTCCTACACACACTTCTTCTTTTAAGTCTAGAAACCATCTCCTTTGATTTTATCTTTTATAGATCCTTCATGATTATTATCTTCTAGGTCAGCTATAATAATTTATTTAGCCCTTAATACATATAACATATCTTAATACCATCCACACAGGTTAGCCATAGCATACATGGGTCACACTTAAGTAGCTACACCTTTCAATTAGGCCTTAATAGCCCTTATAGGTCTCATAGAGACCTATTAAGCTATTTAGCACTTTAATGAGAAAGTTCAAAAAAAAATAGGACCACTTAAAAATGCATATGTCCACTCCACATGACCCATTAAACATACTCAAAATATTATATCTATCACAACATTCCCATGTTAAAGCCAAATAGAATAATCTTTGACCTTATACATAAAAACACCATAAATGAGCACATAGTCAGCTTCTAAACATTTCTTCATACTGAAGAAGAATTTTTCAAACCTCCAAAATCCATACAAATGATTTTCATGGATTCTATAACCTTATTATCTAAGACACCTTAAAATATCCAAAAACCATCAATAATAGCTCAATTATCCTTCTTAGGAAACTTATAAAACATGGTCAAACACACAATCAACTTTGGAGCTCAATAAATTTGATTTTACAAACATTTAAAACTTATTAATAGATTAAATATATGTGCCTTGAAGTCCTCTACAACTTTGATTTTTACTACATCAATAAATTCATCCTAGATCAAAATTTATAGCTCAAAAATTAATCACTAGTTCTTCCATTGTTAATTTGAAAAATCAAATTCCAACGGTCATTGTTAAACATTGAACACTTTGTCATCATCTTGTTCCCCCTCATAGATTTAAAAAATATGCATCATCAATATTCCTTGAAATTAACCTGATCTTTAACTATTTTAAACATATGTCACTTTTACCTCATCTCATGCTTCTTGGCAACTTGGACTAAATACACACTGTCGATCTCCTCAAATTAGCCTAGTATTTACCTTTGCTCACTATTAAACATTGAACACTTTTTATTATCTCATTTATTCTTAACAATTTAGAACAAATGTGCTCTATCAATATCTTAAAGAGTAACCTAAACTTTAACTTCATTAAACATCTATCACTTTGACCTATTTGACTTAATACACATCATTTATCTACATCTAAATGAGCACCTATTTTTCGTTAGATCCTTATATGGTCCTAGTCTTTACCTTTTGTAAATTTGGCTAAATATGGGAACCACTAAAATTTTCTTAGAAGGCCAACTTTGAACCTTAATAAAAAAAATTATTTTAAATCACATGTCCTAGAATTTAAATCATATGATCTTCTTTCATAGGGGAATCCATCCATATATCAAGTTGCTGTTGAAACCTTCACACATGCAAAATATGATTCCATCAAACTACTTACTTTAATCTAATTAAACACATACATTTAATCTCAAATATATTTCATGCCATATATTTATGATGTGATTAAATGTTTACCATTATATTTCCCTTTACAAATTTATCTAAGTATGGAAAACATTACAATCTGCCTAGCAAACCAACTTTTCATAGTTATATCATTTGCTATACAGAACCTCATGACCTAAAACCTGGAACATATTAGCTTGAGACTAATGTTATCACATCATTATGACCAACTCCCCCTTACTCATCCATATGTGGTAATGGTGACGTTAGCAAACTTCCTACTCATATTTTCTACCACAGAACCAACTATGCCTAGATGAACATAATGAAGAACCAAATGAACACCATGCATTCCAATAAGAATTTTAATCACTCTTGACACCCCATGAGACATCTAAAAATTTATATAAATATTTATAACATCTATCAACTTCTTATCCATGTGTTTACTGAAGATCTATGATTCTATATTAGGCTACCAAGCCTATGCCAACACACTGGTCACCTGTTTATATTTTCTCCTTGACCTAAAAACACATCAACATGCTAGATATAATATGATAAGCCTAAAATAATACTTAATTTAGCTCATATGCATCCAAATCCTTCCTTTCACAACTTTAGGCTCAAACTCATCATCATCATGACATCACCACTTTGTCATTACCTTTGACATCAATGATAACATTTTCTAACACATTATCCTAGTTCAAAGCTTGATTTTTACTTTATGTCACATCAATTTTGAAGGTAGTGTCATAGGTATATTGATATTTATGAATGAGGTAATCATGATCAAAATTTAGACTAAGGAGTAAATCTATAGCCAAGTTCCGCAATTTCCTGCAAGTTTCATGAGAATGACCCCAACTAACATGAAACCAACATAATTTAGTTAGATCATACCATGATTTCATAGGGCAAGTGGGATAAATATCTTGTGGGAGAATCCTTAGTAGATCCTTTTGGAGTTATGATAAGGATAATGGATTATGAACATTTATGTTATTTATTTGATAAATTTAAGGATTATGGGTGTGGTTAAAAGGGGAAGCTTTCTCTAGCTTGAATGCCATGAAAAATATCATATGAATCAATGACAAAGTAATTTTTATCATGACAATTTTTATTCTTTATGATCATGAGAGTACCTACATGAGGTTAGGATGGATCAAACTGATGCATGAGAAAATCTTGGCATTTGGATTGGTTAAGGGCCTCTTCTAAGAATCATAGAGAGAGTGTCCTAAATCGATATTGTAACTTAGGATAGAGAGAGTTAGTGAAGAGATGAAATATTTAATCATCTTCCATGTTATGCTCACACTTATTAGATAAGGTCTTCCATTATTAGATGAAAGCTTATGTAGTTTCAATCTCAAGTTGCTTGTAATTGATAAAATGAGCCAAGGTATTCTCAGGGAGGTCACTAGTTTAAAATTATTATACTAGAGCATTAAATAGATATTCTAAACTAGTGATGTAATGAGACTTGATTTGGTTATACCAATCAAAAGCATCTCTAGAGAGGGTTTTTGCTAAGATCTTGGTAGTGAAAAAAGTGTTTAACTTGACCCAATCTTTGTATAGATTGTCAAAACAAATTTAATGTAAGGTAGGATTAGTTGACCCATTATAAATAATGGTAGGGGTGATAGCTCTTATATTTATCTTAGTAATTTGAGGTGTAAGAGGATCATTTTGAAGATGTTTAATTATTTTATTAACAAGAGGTTGTTAGGGAATGAAGTTTCCATGATAATCCCTAAGGGGGGTGGGGGACTTTTGATTGTAAGCTCCCCATGAAACTTGTTTAGATTGATTTTGGTGGTGTATATGGTGATTTTTCATTTACATCATTTGGTTAGAATTATTAGCTTGGGAAACATTCATTTGGTTAATAATTTATAACAAAATTTGATGGGTTTGAGTGGTGTTTTTAATTAATGTGTATATCATGTAAATAATTAGAATTAGTATTAGTGCCTTGGGTACCACTATGAGTAGTGGCATGTAATGGCACTAGTGTGTTTAGAAGTGTTGGTAGAAAAGGAGGCACTGGTGGCATGATATAATGTGTTACAAAAGATGTACTATTAGAAAGATTAGAATAAAAATAAGCACTAGTGGAATGGTTACCATGGGTACCAAATAATGTACTATTTGAGTGGTTGAGAAGGGTGGGTATTGAAAAAGGTCCACTAGATGTGGAACCTACCATGTTAGTAAAAATACTTGGCACAAAGGCAGGATAAATTAAGGAAGAAGATGCCATAATATGAGAAGGATTAAAAAGAGAAGGAAGAGGTTGAGAAGAAAAGAAGATATCACCCCTAAATATATGTCATAATGTGGGAGAAGGCAAATAGGGTTCTTATTCTTGACCACTTATCATAAGATTGTAAATAGAGAAAGGATATTTTCCTCAATGTTGCGGAAATTCATTAATGAAAAAAATCATTTTTGGAGTATAATCTAATTTAGGATGATCTTCTAAGGATAAATGAGGCTTAAAAATTGAATAGGCATGAGGAAGAGTTCTATACTTTATAATGTGAGTGACCACATGCACATTACTTTCATCTAAAGTGGAATTCACAGGCAGTTTATGGGAAAGCCTATTTTGGTTATTAAATTTCAAAATATCTATTGAGTTCAATTATGTGGTATCCTAAAATAAGAATTTCATGATGAAAGAGAAATTTTAATAAGGATGATGATTATGAAAAGACAAATTCAGTAAATAAGATACAAATTCGAATAAGTTGATTGTGTTTTGTAACCTAGGGAAGAAAAAAGACATATAACAATACACTATTGTTTAGGTCAACTATGTATAGAAAATAAGAAGGCTAAACAAGATGAAAAGCATACAAAATCATGTAGGTCAATTTTTTACTTTTTAATTGAGACTTAAACAAGGGGATAAGAAGACATAGTCATGTAGATCGACTATGTACTATTGGTAAGAAGGTAGAATAGTTTATAGGAGACTATATCGACAAAGATGATAGTGTTCTAAAATAGGTTTTTTTTTGAAAGATAATTAGAAGTAATAATTGAAGCAAACACACAATAAATTGGATCAATGTGATAGATCTAATTAAGGCACACAACATAAACCTTGTACCAATGCTAGCCAATATAATTTTTAAAATACAACACACAATGATCAAAGAGCAAGCAATCAACTAAAAAGTAAATGATAACTAATTGGTCAGATTAAGTTTTATTAGATTATTATAATTTTTTATTTTAATGTGATAATAAATTTGTCTAAAATATGGAATTAAAAATTAATCTAAGGTTGGTTTTAGGTTGTTTAAGTTGAAAGGGATTTATTTTGGCAATGGTACTAGATTGGTATTGGAGCCTACCCCCTCACTTCACAATCCTAAATTAGTAAGGGTGTTAGGTTATTTTCCAATATATACCATTAACCATTTATTTATACATGGAAAAAAAATCAAGTCGACTTCTCCCCTTGGTAATGAAATATAAGTAGGTAGGCCTTGGGAAGACAAATGTTTACTGCTTTTTGAATGTTAATTTGTTTGGTAATGTGTGCAAAAGAGTAAAATAATGTAACTAAAATGGTAATTTGAAAAACCACATATTTATAATATGTGAGTTAATCTAAGCATAAAACAACTAAAAAGGAAATGTGATTTAATTACTAGAAAATAAATAATTCTTTAATTAATGATAGTGTAAAGTTAGTTTAGGTGACACTGTATGCAAATAGTACATAACAAAGTCAACAAGGCCACTGCTATTTTTGCAAAAATAAGATCTTAAAGCAAAAATTTGAATATTTCAACTGTCTCTCAAATAAAAGGTAGATTATAAAACTAATTTGATAAGGTTGACCTGGTTATTGGTAGGGTTACAGTTTCAAAAATTACCATCTTGTTAAAAACAAAATTGAAAGAAGAACTAATATGATTGATAGAGATGAGAAAGGAACCTTCATGGGATTTAAGATGATTTAGATTGTAAATTTTTATGTTGTAGTGCTTAATTAATACTTTAAAATTCTATAAATTGGGTTGATTGGTTCAAACAAGTTCTGAAAACCCTTTATGTTGAAGAAGGAATAATGAATAGAGTCAACTTATTTGATGAGGTTTTTTGACCTATATTTTAGAGGAAGAAAATATTATATAGAATTAACCTATTCAATAGTGTATGCTAATATAGAATTTAATAATAATACTATGTCAAACTATTTGATCCAGTAATATGTAACTAATGAAGATCTAGACAAACAAAATAGATTCATTTTGAAGTGACTATGTGTTAAACCTATGCATAAAAAGTTATAACTATACTAACTAGTTTGATATAATACTATAAATATGGAAAAATATAAATAAATTCAAATATGATGGCATGAAATAAAACCTACAAGGGTTAGATTCATGTTGGGTTCACTGGAATGTATTTAATGAGAAATCCAACTAATATATAAATAAATCCTATTTCAAATAAGATAAGTCATACTTACACTTCTGATTATTGATACATTAGATATTCAGGGTCATGACCAAGATGGATCTACCAGACCTAGACAAGGGATCTATTACCACAATAAAATCACTAGGGAGGCTTTCAAAGCCTCTAGTCAAGTAAAACTCTAATATAACCCTAACTAGGTCCTATGTTTGCATATTCATAAATGCATAAATGACAAAATCAAAGTAAAAATCTAATGTAGTGCTCACCAAATATTATGGCACAAAGTGGAGGTAATAAACATAAAAATTAAACATGCATAAAAGACATATACTCGCATTAATGTATATGAAATCCTAATGCATGGGATAGAATTACAAATGCATATCTATCTACTCTTATTAAGGAGGAACAAAGTTAGGAATACTTACCTTTGAAGATGAATCTTCTTATCCTCAATCTCTCCCTTGGCCAAGGTTCTTTGCAAGAGGTTATTGTGGTATGTAAGGATGATACGGATAAATCAACTATAGGCTACACAACCTATCAATACATCCAAAATAATTCTCCACAAGACAAGATCTATTTCTATAAAGAAAGTATGATAACATAAACTATGATTCTCAAGTAGAATGGTGGATAAGCAAATGCACAATATATTACTCTTATTCTTCTCTTACTTTTTAAATGATGAATTCAATGTGTTTATATAGCTATATCTAATCCTAAACCTTTTTAAAGTTTTAGTCAATAGGGTCAACCCAATTGACTCTATATTATTATTTACAAAATCAAATTAGGTCTTGCTCTAGGTCAGTCAAGGGTTGACCTAGACCCTAAATGAGTTTTGTCAATTAGAGTATAGGGTTGATGGAGTCGATAGTGTATTTTAAACCATCAAAAATAATTTTATGCTAGGTACAGGCTAAAAAAGGCAAAACATGACTAAATAAGGGTGAAAGATAAGAGGCAAAGCTTATGGGAATATTTATAGGAGATGGTTGTGTAGGTAGCAAGTGGTAGTAAAGGGACAACAATCTTATAAAGCACCAATGGTCTACCCACTCATTTTTCAATGTACCCCTTAAGTCATGCACTATGAGATATTAAGAATCAATGGGTTCTTACAAGAGATAAATCATCAATAATTTATAAATTTTTAAATATTATGTGTAAATAGGGCCTACCCTAATCTCAAACTTTCCCTAGTCATTAAGGTAATGAAATCTTTCCCTACATACTTTATCTATACCAATGAGTAATGTAAGGGAATATTGTATTTTTTATAATTAAATTTGATTCACCTAATAATATATGCCCAAATCTTAATCTATATATGAAAATAATACAAGCTCACCCCCCCTTTTCTCTTTTTCTTGCCTATTTATTCTAGATCAAGGATCTGAATACACACTCTCTCCATAATAAGGGTTATTAAGGTCTATTCACATGTGTTGAATGTAACTCAACCTTCAACATAACATAAATATATCTTAAAACCTATCTAGAAGCATTTGACATAGGTGGGATTCTAAAACAATCACCTTTTGGATAAGTCATAGGCTATTCAGAGACTAAAGGTTCATGAAATAGAAACCAAGTTTAGACATCAATTAAGATATGATAAGGCTAAAAGATATCAAGTAATAAACTAATAAGAAATATAATAATGAAGGAGAGGTGTGAAAAAGGTCTCTAGGTTTGGTGTAGAGTTTAGGTATAGGTATGTAGAGGACTGTGTAAACCTTTAACTAGGGTTTAGTAAGCAAAAACTCATATATGTTTCTAGTAAACCATCATAAACCTATGAAATTTTATAGATATATATAAGGATGTTTTTAAACCAATAAAAGTGGTTTTATAACTTTAAATTACCTAGAATACAATATATTGATGTTCATGGTTTTTTTAACAGGCCTCAAATAGGCCTAAAATAGGGCTAAAGGTGTAGTTTTTCAAAGTCTCTTGAAAATCAAAGTTATATCAAAATGTAGAATGTGTTTTTTGTAATTTTTAATTTGAAAGTTAATGCATAAATTCATTTTGATGACCTTTAATATTATTTTAGATCCATAACCCCTTAAACAATAGATTAGACCTAAGTAAGAGGGCTATAAATCATGTTTTGTTACATTTTGGTGAGTGTTAAATACAAAGAATGGAAGAGGCTTATGTCCTAGTTTAGATAGTGATAAATAAAATACATTAATCCTATTGGGGACATTAGAATTTAGTCTTGAGTGAAATATTTTATATAAAGGGTGACAAACCTAATGAATAAGGTTTGATATGATAGAACTATGTATTGTCTTCAAGAATTAAGTTGTTAAGTACATGGATCAATGTTTCGATGGATATTGTCCTTAAGAAGGTAAATAAGTGAAAGTAGGTTCAAATAGTTTTTAACTAATATAATAGTAGTCAAAGAGGACTAAAACAAAATAAAGAGGATATAAATAAATGTTAAGACCTAAAACAAAGATAAAATCCTTGATCTAGAAGATCATGTTTGTTGTGTCATGCAAAGGTGGTTACTTCAAAAGAATAAACCATGTTTATTGAGTGAGTAAAAAAAATCAAAGTACAATAACCTCATGTTTGTATAAAAAGTTAAATATGTGGCATGAGACAAGTAAATAAGGCTATAAAGCCTAAATGATACCTAGAAGACCTAGATGAGTAAACCTATAAGAGGTCCACTTACATCAAATGATGAGGGAGTGATTAGAGATGATGAGGGATGTTGAGACTCACTGGTGAATTCATGAGGGATGGTGAGGATAAATTAGGGAGTGATTATAGATGATGAAAAAGTGATAGGGATTATGAGGGATGAGGAAGGAGTGATTAGGGATGATGATAGTCAATGAAATAATGATTAGGGATGATAAAAGAGTAATTAAAGATGATGAGTGATAGTGAAGGTCAATGAGGGAGTGATTAGGGATGAGGAGGGATGGGGAGGGAGTGATTAGGGATGATGAGGGATGAGGAGGAAGCATTTAGGGATGAAGAAAGAGTGATTAGGGATTATGATGGATGAGGAGGGAGTGATTAGGAATGATGAAGGATGGTGAAGGTCAATAGTGGAGTGATTAGGGATGATAAGGGAATAATTAGAGATGAATAGGGACAATTAAGGTCAAATGAGTGATTAGGGATAATAAATAATGAGGAGAGAGTTATTAAGGGTGATGAGGGATGAGTTGGAAGTGATTAAGGATGAGGGAGGGATGACGAGCAAGTAAAATTAACACAAACTAGTTGTTTGATGTGTGTAAGTCATCAATGTGACATATGCTTCCCAAACCACACCCATTTAGATCAAGTTCAAAGTGAGTGGTTTGAAAATTTTAATTTTGATAAACCTAGGACTCGTAGAAATTCTAGGAAGCAATATAAAAGGCAAAAAAACCTAAAAAAGACTATATGTTTACCAAAAATGGACATCAATTGTAAAATTTTTGCCTTGAAATTCTCAAGTTCAATACTGAGACCCTGAAAATGCCTAAGTAATGACTAGATTAGATTTTTAAAAATTATTTTCCACATTGTAAGGTGTGAAACTATGAAACAAATTGTATCAGATGCAAAGTGACCCTATTTTATTATATT